>JABXWE010017567.1:0-34745 GCA_014611495.1 Limonius californicus
TGTCTAATAAAAATAAACAAGCATTACTTACCCGACAAATCAAAATTCCAACCACTTCGAAATAACTATAGATATAATAGCGCGAACACACAAATAACCAAGCAGACTGTTATTTACACTATAAGAGTCGAAATCAATGTGAGCGAAAGAGATCCTACAAATCTGAACTCGAAAAAAGACAGGAATCAACTTGTCTGTTAGAGATTTCGCACGACTACGTACATTACTAACTGGGGTATTTTTGTACCCCATCTACTTTGAACGTCTAAAAATACTGAATGGCATGGTTTTTTCATTTGATATTTTATATAACAATTAGAAAATACTTAGAAAGAGCATATTTAAAAGGATTATCGGATATTAATACGCAAATAAAAATTATCGCCATAACCACGAAAAAATACCAATTTGGGGTACAAAATTACCCCACTTAGTATTACGAAGGTTAATCGTGATAATGAAGAATACTTTACTCTTTAGCAAGACAGACGGGTAACAGTTGGTCAGATTTCTCAAAATTTAGAAATTAACGTCGGAAATATTAAAGGCATCGGAAAAATTAAGCTAAAATCTTTCTTAAGATTGATTCTGCTGCAAATCGCTTCTTCTTTACTACAACTATGGGAGACAGATGGAAATACATTTTCTTATTGATGCTATATGTTGATTTCATTGCGGAACGTCTTACAATGGATGTAGTCTAGTATTCGACAATTTTGCGCGATAATGTTAAAATCAGGAACAAGCGGAAGAGAAGACAAAGTTCTGTTTGCTTCCTCCAAGACAAAGTTCGACGTCATCCTGCTGCAAGAACAATTAAAACCATAGACAAACATTACTGGGACCCTCTTCCGCATGCAGCTTACAGTTGTGATCATATTTACTCCGATTTTTAATTGTCTGGCCCACTTAATGCATTTTTAGCCTGGAAAAGATTTGACTCAAACAACGACGTCAGTGAAGCTGTTCATGAGTGGATACTCAGCCCCATACGAAGTCCAAAGACTTATTTCGGGAAGGTATTAGGAAGCTTCCAGTAATACCGTTTTCATCGTTGTAATACGGCAATACGCTCTTCTATAAATAAATACTTCTTTAAATTAGAACACTTCTCGTAGATATACATTATTACAATATAATAAAGCATTATCTTATTACTTATTCGCATTCTTTTCAAAATGTAAATTGCAGGATGTCGCTGACACATTGTAAATATTTTAAGTAATAAGAAAGATTGCTTCTGCAGTTTGTATATGTGACAGTACTACATCAATAATTTAATTAAATATTTAAGAACAGAAATCTAAATTTTATGCTTAAACATAGAAAAATGCATGCACGAATTAGTATTACTATATCATTTACACAATCTAAAGATTATCTTATAAAATAGTTTGTCAGCGTAAGCCATAAAAATCACAACTTCGTCGGTATTTGAAAGTACTTAATGTTGGTGTAACCAAACACATACTAAACTGATCAATTATACATTACAAACAAGCAAAAAAACTCGTAATGGGATTAGTTCGGATTTGTGTTGATGGTAATCGAGTGGAAATATTACACGACGCTGTATATATCAAAGTCAGACTTGATGTAATGATAGCTAATAGTGACTACATAATAGTCGAGGAGATTGTTGATTAATAAGAGACCTATATTGACAGTTATCTAAAATGTTTTATAATTTTCGTGGAACAACCTCTTTATGTTTTACTGAAACTTCATATTCTACCATATAAGGTGCTTAGAATCTAGCACTGCAATTAATTGTTAAAAGGATTATAACAAACAGCTCCCAATTAAATTCCTCGTCGGGTGAAAACTGGCAGTAGCCATATATCTTTGTATTGTCACGAGGCAGAATATTAAATGTCCAACATTTAGAACAAATTTAAATAAATTTTATTTTATTTAACTTAGTAACGTGTGCAAAGTATATTTCATAATAAAACAGGAATTCTAATTTAGGCTGTAGATTAATAAAGGCTCATTATCGCAAATTACTGCAATTGGTATTCACCGTGATATATGATTGATGTACACGTGTATAACAAAGCTGTTATATTTTGTCAAAGTCACCTACGTTTCTATTTAAAAAAATTCATTTTGTGTAAAACTAAACAACCCCATTGTTTGAATCAATATAAATAATATATTTAGAATGATACAAGCTATGTCTTGAAATATTTCAATACCGTTACCCATTGGTATGCCAGACCAATTCAACTGTACAGTCTCTGTCTATATGTCGTGACTCGTCTTCATTTTTTCGAAACCCTCCATGATAGGGATTCAATGCCACTATTATATTTTAATGTCTTTAAAGTTCCATCAATATAGCTTATTTATGGCTGTCAATATTTTGTAAGTTCTTTGAATCCGACGTTGTCACGTTATTAAGCTGTAAAGTGACAAAAGTTACTAAAACCATAACGTGGCAATACAGTGGAACATCTACAGTAGCTTTACAAAAAAAAATGTTTCCTAATTATTAACTCATTTTTTATTACGGATATTTGTCTAATCGGTTTGGCAGTTCGCTTGGAGCAATGGACAAAACAAACTATATTTAGACCAATCAACTAGGTTTTAATAAATACCACAGATACATAGAAATTTAATCTAAAAAATATAGTTGTAATCCGTCGTGATAAATATGCTTTGAAACTGCAGTATACAAGTTGTTTCCAAAAGGTACCAAAATGTATTCCGGGTTCGGGATTCCCTTCGTCCAAATAAACCAAAAAGCATCTTATGAACATGGTTCAAAAAATGCTCCCTAAGAGAAAAGCAGCTCTTCAAAGGTGCATCGCCGAAAATGGTTCTTTTTGGAATAACGCATGAAGCGCTGTAGGTAAAAATCCGAAAGTTGGAATATTGAATAAACGTTTGATGCTAAAACAGATTTTGTAATCAAACTTGCAACAACTTACCGCAAAGAGCTTCAAATGTGTGGAGGCTCCGGTAAAATCTGTCATTTTTGTGGGGGGAATTTCGTCACTTTTTAGTAGAAATTATGGAAATTGCAACCTTTCCTCCCAAAAAAGGTATTCTTGTTGACAGTCGATTTTTGAGATTTTTCGATGTGGAAGTTTAATAACATGTTAGGGGATCAAGTAAATACGTCACAAAAAAGCGAGTACATTTACCGGAGCTCTCGTCCGTTTGGCGTTCTTTGGAGTAAGGTGTTACAGAATCGGTTTTGGCATCAAAATTTTATTCTATATTCCAAATTTGGTATTTCTGGCTCGAGCGGTTCACCGTTATTTCGAAAATAACCATCCTCGGTGATATACCCCTGAAAAGCTCTTAGGAAGCATTTTTTGACCCATGTTCGTAGGAAACTGTTTATGTATTTAACACCGACCCTATTTTACATCTACTCTGAAGAGATATTTCACGAAGCACTAAAAGACTCTCTTGAAGGAACTAAAATAAACGGTGAAAACATCGACAACATCAGATACCCAAATGATACGGTTATCCTCGCAAGTAGCCAAGACGATCAAACTCTTCTTGAGAAAATTAATACAACGAGCGAGGAATATAGATTTAGCCTGAACACCTCTAAGACAAACCATATAACTATCAGCAAAAATGCCCAGCCTCCCATGGTTTCGACTTTAAATCAAGGGACTATACAACGAGTGGAGAGATACACATATTTGGGATCAATGGTAAGCGCAAACCGGGACCAATCCGCAGAAATCAGATGCGGAATCGAGAAAGCAAGACCTGTATTCAATAAAATAAACATTTTTCGTTAGTAGAAACCTAAGCCTGCAACTGAAAATAAGAATGGTCAGATGTTACATCCGTCTAGTCCTTTTGTACGGCGTTGAGGCGTGGACCATGTCAGAAACCCCGATGAAAAAGCTCGAAGCGTTCGAAATGTGAATACATGTGGAATTTTAGGCATCTCATGGATCAAGCGTATATCTAACGAAGAAGTATTTAGAAGAATGGGTAAAAGGAAAGAAGTGAAGAGAAAAAAAATAGAGTACTTCGAACATATTATGAGAAACTATTGACTATTACAACTTATTCTACAGCGAAAGGTCGACAGTAGAAGGAGACCAGGAAGAAGAAGGAACTCGTGGCTGCAAAACCTACGCCAGTGGGTTGGGATGACATTTGTACAATTATTTAGACAGGCAGCTGGTAGAATAAGAATATCCATGTTAATTGCCAACGTTCGCAGAAAATAAGACACCACAAGAAGAAGAATTTTGATGAAAAGAATCAGCACGGGAATATTTTGGTACCTTTTAAAAACACTCTATACAGGGTGTATCCGGGGTTATACCGCTGTTCGCGGCTTTCCGGTTCTCAAACGCCATACATAACGATTTTGTGCATCATCATCTTCTAGGTCGTACGTGGTCACCGCTTCTCTGAATTGTTCCAGGATGTCCTCGGTCTCCCTCTTTTGCGTTTTCCCGGTGGAGTCCAATTGAAAATTCGTTTCGGTCATCTCTCCTCTTCCATCCTTAATAAATGACCGAACCATCTGAGTCCTTTTCTGTCGATTCTGTCTGTAATTGTATCTTCCGCTTTCATTTTTCGTCGGATGTCATCATTTGTTTGACGTTCTAATCTCGACACTCGAAGACTTCTTCTTAGGTAGTCCATTTCTACCGTTTGTAGCTTACGTCGATATTCCTTATTGATGGTCCATATTTCAGAACTGTAGCATAAGACTGATTCGACCATTGATTTACCTACGTGTTTTTTATGGTAGTTGATTTGTGCCGATCCCACCACACTGAGTGTAGACTTCCTAATACTTTTCGACTGGTTTCAATTGATCTTATTTCTTCCTGACCTATTCCGTTGTTAGTGATTGTTGTTCCTAGATATTTAAATTGTTGTGCTTGTTTTAGTTCTTCATCATCATTTATGAGTATTTGAAATTTAGCATCTGTATTTACTGCTAAATACTCCGTTTTATTTATATTAATAGTTAAGCCCCATTGTATTAGTGCTGTTCTACTTTTAATGTAAGCTTTGTTATCTCGATACATTTCTTTTATTATATTTATCAGTTCTATATCTACCTCCATAACGTTTAGTGCTTGCCATAGTTTATTCCGGGGAACGGAATCATTTGCCTTCTTCAAGTCGACGAAACCTAGATAAGTTTCTTCTCCCACTGCTGTTCTTTTTTCAATTCGTTCAGAAATAGGTAGGTGCAAATATTAAATCCGATGGTAGATTACAATATATACAAACTAGAAAAAACATTTCTTTGGCAATGGGACCCTTAAGATATGAGAAAATAAAATTGAAAATTTGACCCAAAATTGTTTGAGTGTCGCAGAATAAGGTTCAAGGACATGTTATGCAAATGAGAGTAAGATAAAAGTGCAAAAAAATTTCTTATCACCTGCCACAAACCAGTACTATTAGGTAGGTCAGTAATTTCTATTCTATTTATCACAAGCCAGACCAGTTTTTACGTGTTTGCCACTTTGGATTTACATTACAATTAGATAATAACATTCTACAGCTTCAATGCATTTTCTATGTATCATCAGTAGTTCTCAAACATAATTTTATTTTATTTTTTAATTCAAAAAAATAAACTTAATGATTTTCAAAAAATGAATAATACCATTGAATTCTACCTAAGCCAATCTATTACTGGTTTAAATATTTGCACCTATTTCTTATACACCCTGTATACTGCCATATGCAAATATGCACTTTCCACAGTCAAGTCATTTTCTGAAAAAAATTGGGAATACCCTCGACGTTGTTCCTATGTAACACATATGAAACTAACAGTTTCAGAGGGAAGTTACTTATGCCCATTGTTGCGACAATGAAGCAGCTAAAATTTATTTCGACACTGCCGAAAAGATGCCAATCTACGCGTATACGTGACAGTTTTATTGGCGTCATATTCAAAAAGGTTTCAGACAGATCTCTTAATAACGAAGATATATGTGTAAAAACCCAACGGCCCCCTGAAACCGCACTATGCACGTCAGGCGTGCGTTTATAAATCTGCGTCATAAAGAGGCTTTTTTACATTTCCGAATATCACTATCAGATATCCTGGGCTTTCTTAGCCAAGAATGTGAGGGGAATGCGAAAGAAAATATCTTTCAGATAAAAATGAAATCTCCCAAATCCGCGTAACATTTACATCTGGTCCGGACAACTTGTATTAGGATTATTGATTCCTCTTCTGTATGCCCAAATTCGGGCTCCTGCATGACCTGTCTGTTCTTGTCCTTTGGCCCGTTAATTCCGGATTTGTCAAAGTTACGGTTGAACTTTCGAATGTACACAGAAACGACGTTAACTACCGAATTGATTTCTCGCCACACACAACTGGCAGAAATGTTAGTAATTAGACCAAAATGTAAAGCTGACAGCCCTCGGCCTCATTTACATAATGTCGAAAATTTCGGTTAATAGGCGCAGCGTGGAGTTACGTCACTGATATTGACAGTGAGATCCCACGATAAACGGATGCAAATTGAAAGAGTCCCCGTTGGTTGTTGCTTCTTTGTGTTTTCATTTGAAATTTACGAGCCAAAGTTGTGTGTTAATTCGTATCTTTATTGCGCCTGTTATCAGCAACTTCTTGCCAACTGTGTATTTGCATTTCAAGGCGATTGTTTTACTTTCTCAGATCTTATTAGGAGTGCTCTATATTTTTCATGTCATTTTTCGCTGCCTCTACGCTAAATTGGAAAATGCAAATTGAGACCGTTATTTATGACCCGAATAGGAAAAACAAAAATAAAGTCGGGATTTGATTAAAAACCTAAAAAATTAATTTTCTGACTGATGGTATTAGATTTCGTAGGAGAAACGCTCCGGCACGAGCAAATAATCAGCCGAGCTGAGGACAAACATTTAATAAACCTAGAACTAATCGCCCGATATTATTTATTGGGCGACGTTAAGTATCAAATTCCATGTTTGACGATGCAATCGCATCCAATTACTGAGCAGTAACTAAACGCAAAAGTACAACGCATACTTGTCAGCTATGAAGTGGCAATTCCGAAACCTTTTTGCTCTCTTTTCAGTGTTAATATCAATTTCACTGAATAATTGTAGTTTGTGCGAATATAACTTCTGATCTTAGATTTGCATTTCATGTTTCAATCGGCGGAAGACGTTAGATGTTCGTTTTGTCAATCATGTGGAATATCTCCAGAACTGTTTTTTCTTTAAATGATTTTTTCGTAGATATATAATAAATTTTATGACCATAAAATATTTAAATGGAAAATAAAAGATGAAAGTAAACATTTGAGTCAAATACAGAGCTATAAAATAGAGTTAGGAAAGATGTGACTAAGACATTGTAATTTAAATGTAAAACAGGAAACATATACTAACGTACAGAGGATTATCAATAACAAAATGAATTGGAAGTAGAACACTGTAAGAGAATGGGTTTTAGTATACAAACGATTACAGAGATAAAGAGAAAAAGGAGAATAATCTTACTAAAATAAATCTAGAAATCAACAAGAGGTGAAGTTGTGCATAAGCCATCAAATGAAGGAAAGTAGAAGTGTTACCGAAATTTAAAGTTACAAACAAGAAACATTTCAAATACGTACCCTGCAGAGTAGACAAACGCAAATTAAAAATAAGGCAGGAGTGAGTTCTGTTATTCTGAACCCACATGAAAGTTAAGATTGGGAATGCAACGAAGTGAAGAGAGTATAAACACTATAAACTAGTGATGAGCGTATCTCGAATGAAATCATTCGAACTATTGATTATTAATGCATCGCCTAGATGCGAATAATTCATTCGAATGATAAAAACTTTTCAAATACATTCGTAGTGACCCCCGCACTCGAATGAATTAATTCGAAATATTCGGTTATTCATGCATCTCCGAGATGCGAGCAGTTGATTCGAATGATAAAAACTTCTCCAATACGTTCGTAGCCACGCGCGCATCTCGAATTACATAATTGGAAATATTCGATTATTCATGCGTTACCTAGATTCGAGTAATTCATTCGAATGATAAAAACTTCTCTAATACGTTCGTCTAGTGGCGCGCGCATCTCAAATGAAACAATTCGAAATATTCGGTTATTCAACATCCCCGAGATGCTAATAATTCATTCGAATGATGCAATTTCTTGAACACGTTCGTAGCGACGAATGACATAATTCGAAATATTCGTTTATTCCTGCATCACCGAGATACGAGTAATTCATTCAAATGATAGAAACTTCGCTAATTTGAAATAATTCGAAATATTCGATTATTCATGCATCACCTAGATACGAGTAATTCATTCGAATGATAGAAACTTCTCGAATATGCAATAATACGAAATATTCGATTATTCATGCATCACCTAGATGGGAGTAATTCATTCAAATGATAGAAACTTCGCTAATTTGAAATAATTCGAAATATTCGATTATTCATGCATCACCTAGATGCGAGTAATTCATTCGAATGAAACTTCTCGAATATGCAATAATACGAAATATTCGATTATTCATGCTTCGCCTAGATGGGAGTAATTCATTCAAATGATTGAAACTTCGCTAATTTGAAATAATTCGAAATATTCGATTATTCGTGCATCAGCTAGATACGAGTAATTCATTCGAATGATAGAAACTTCTCGAATATGCAATAATACGAAATATTCGATTATTCATGCATCACCTAGATGGGAGTAATTCATTCAAATGATAGAAACTTCGCTAATTTGAAATAATTCTAAGTATTCGATTATTCATACATCATCTAGATGCGAGTAATTCTTTCGAATGATAAAAACTTCTCGAAAACGTTCGCTTAGTGACGCGCGCAGCTCAAATGAAACAATTCGAATTATTCGGTTATGCACATCACCGAGATGCTAATTAATTCATTCGAATGATGAAAATTTCTTGAACACGTTCGTAACGGAGAATGACATAATTCGAAATATTCGCTTCTTCAGGCATCACCTAGGGCGAGTAAGTCATTCGAATGATTGAAATTTCCCTAATTTGATATATAATTTAGGCATCACCTAGATGCGAGTAATTCATTCTAATGATAAGAGCTTCTTGAATAGTTTCGTAGCGACGCGCGCATCTCGGATGAAATAATTCGAAATATTCGATTACCCATGCATCACCTAAATACGAGTAATTGATTCAAATGTTCAAATGATAAAAACTTATCCAATACGTTCGTAGCGACGGCCGCACTCGAATGAAACAATTCGAAATATTCGAATATTCATGCATCTCCCGAGATGCGAGTAATTGATTAGAATGATTAAAAACTTCTCCAATATGTTCGTAGCGACGAGCGCATCTCGAATTAAATAATTCCAAATATTCGATTATTCATGCATCACCTAGATGCAAGTAATTCTTTCGAATGATAAAAACTTCTCGAATACGTTCGCTTAGTGGCGCGCGCATCTCAAATGAAACAATTCAAAATATTGGGTTATGCACATCACCGATATGCTAATAATTCATTCGAATGATGAAAAATTCTCGAACACGTTCGTAGCGACGAATAAAATAATTAAAAATATTAGCTTATTCATGCATCACCGACATAAGAGTAATTCTATCGAATCATAAGAACTTCTCGAATACGTTCCGTTAGTGGCACGCGCATCTCAAATGAAATAATCGAAATATTCTATCATTCATACATCACCTAGATGCGAGTAATTCATTCGAATGATAGAAACTTCTCGAATATGCAATAATACGAAATATTCGATTATTCATGCATCACCTAGATGGGAGTAATTCATTCAAATGATAGAAACTTCGCTAATTTGAAATAATTCGAAATATTCGATTATTCATGCATCACCTAGATGCGAGTAATTCATTCGAATGAAACTTCTCGAATATGCAATAATACGAAATATTCGATTATTCATGCTTCGCCTAGATGGGAGTAATTCATTCAAATGATTGAAACTTCGCTAATTTGAAATAATTCGAAATATTCGATTATTCGTGCATCAGCTAGATACGAGTAATTCATTCGAATGATAGAAACTTCTCGAATATGCAATAATACGAAATATTCGATTATTCATGCATCACCTAGATGGGAGTAATTCATTCAAATGATAGAAACTTCGCTAATTTGAAATAATTCTAAGTATTCGATTATTCATACATCATCTAGATGCGAGTAATTCTTTCGAATGATAAAAACTTCTCGAAAACGTTCGCTTAGTGACGCGCGCAGCTCAAATGAAACAATTCGAATTATTCGGTTATGCACATCACCGAGATGCTAATTAATTCATTCGAATGATGAAAATTTCTTGAACACGTTCGTAACGGAGAATGACATAATTCGAAATATTCGCTTCTTCAGGCATCACCTAGGGCGAGTAAGTCATTCGAATGATTGAAATTTCCCTAATTTGATATATAATTTAGGCATCACCTAGATGCGAGTAATTCATTCTAATGATAAGAGCTTCTTGAATAGTTTCGTAGCGACGCGCGCATCTCGGATGAAATAATTCGAAATATTCGATTACCCATGCATCACCTAAATACGAGTAATTGATTCAAATGTTCAAATGATAAAAACTTATCCAATACGTTCGTAGCGACGGCCGCACTCGAATGAAACAATTCGAAATATTCGAATATTCATGCATCTCCCGAGATGCGAGTAATTGATTAGAATGATTAAAAACTTCTCCAATATGTTCGTAGCGACGAGCGCATCTCGAATTAAATAATTCCAAATATTCGATTATTCATGCATCACCTAGATGCAAGTAATTCTTTCGAATGATAAAAACTTCTCGAATACGTTCGCTTAGTGGCGCGCGCATCTCAAATGAAACAATTCAAAATATTGGGTTATGCACATCACCGATATGCTAATAATTCATTCGAATGATGAAAAATTCTCGAACACGTTCGTAGCGACGAATAAAATAATTAAAAATATTAGCTTATTCATGCATCACCGACATAAGAGTAATTCTATCGAATCATAAGAACTTCTCGAATACGTTCCGTTAGTGGCACGCGCATCTCAAATGAAATAATCGAAATATTCTATCATTCATACATCACCTAGATGCGAGTAATTCATTCGAATGAGAGAAACTTCTCTAATATGAAATAATTCGAAATATTCTATTATTCATGCATCACCTAGGGCGAGTAAGTCATTCGAATGATAAAAACTGTTCGAATACGTTCGTTTTGTGGTGCGCGCATCTTAAATGAAACAATTCTAAATACTCAGTTATGCAGCAACACCGAGATGCTAATAATTAATGCCATTGATGAAAACTTCTCGAGTACGTTCGTAGCTATGCGCGCATCTCGAATGAAATAATTCGAAATATTCAATTATTCATGCATCACCTAGATGCGAGTAATTCATTAGAATGATAGAAACTTCTCTAATATGGAATAATTCGAAATATACAAATATGCATGCATCACGTACATGCGAGTAATACAATCGAATGATAAAAACTTCTCGAATACGTTCGTAGATACACGCATCTCAAATGAAACAATTCGAAATATTCGGTTATGCAGCATCACCGAGATGCGAGTAATTCATTCGAATAATGAAAACTTCTCGGATTACTTTCGTTTCGTTGTTCGGCTGATAATCGAAATATCGTTTTGAGTAGTATTCGAATGAATTTGTAATTGGAGGAGATACTAAGAGATAAACTACAAACTAACAAATTAAACTCGTTTTATATGGTGGAGTCGCATGTGCAGTTGAGTTCGCAAAACAAGTTTTTATAGTATTCAATTATTCAATATTATTGTCATAAACTAGTAAAATAAATAAAATTATTTCAGCAATGTATGTCTGTTTAAAAATATCATATAAACCAAAAAATTACTTACGATCATTAGTAATCGGCCCGTCTTTTTATATTACTTTTCCGCTAAAAAATTTATTGGCTAAATTGGTCGTCATTATTACGCTTAGGAAGATATAAACTAATAATAAATTATAATAAAATAAATATGAATATCGTTAATATTTAACAACTTATAATATAACACGGAAAACCATAAAACGGCATTTACAGTCAGGTTAATCTTACGATGTGACGAAATAAATACAGAACAGAATCCAGTCCAAAAAAAAAAAATTCAAGATAAGAACGGGAGTGCCAGGGGGTTACCATTCGAAAGGTAGGATGCGAGACATTTCTAGCATTGCAGAAATTCGCGCGCATTTTGGTTCGATTGATTAATTCGAATGATTATCTTGATTATTAAAAGCATTCGAATACTAATCATTCGATTATTGAAATCATTCGCTTCTGCCCTTCACTAGTATAAACAATAGTAAATCAAAAGTGATGGTACATATACTTTTAGAAATTAAAAGTACAACAAACTCTCGATTGCCTGTGCTAATCACCGGATCAATGTGCACGGATAGCTGAAACACACGGCTAATGCCATTTTTGCTTTTTACTAAAAAATTTACCTTGATATGACTGTGCTATACAGTATATAAAAATAGCTTTGATACATTGGACTGTAACAATATAGTATTGTATACAACATTATATAATATTGATACTGTGCTTACAATTTCTGTTGATGACGAAAGTAAAATGCGATAAGCCTAAAGTACGTTTAATATGTATTATAAATAAAAATTACTTCACGATTAAAAAGAAATTCCTAATTTTTTATTACTATAGGCGTACTTATACCAATGGAATTGAATATGGGGAAGGTATAGACTTATAGAACTTCTGATTAAATAATCAAAAGTCATGAAAAAGCACATTCGACGGAACATAAGAAATATATCAGTAAAATTAAGATTAAAACTAAGGAAATACTAGTGAATATGCTCAGAAGAGAAACAATACCGGTGAAAATATAAAAGAGTTATAAATGCAAGACAGTGCGCAGCAGGAAGTTACGAACCCATAATTTTAAACATTGATATTAGAATAAACTTACAGATAGTTATTATAATAAAAAGTAATTAGTAGCAAATTTAAATTTCAGAAATAAGGCAGCAGAGTATGAAGGACTAGTATAGAAACGCTTAAGAATTATAATGAACAGTCAGCAAAGGTCGCAATGTATCTATAAAACTTAAGGGAAAACTTTCGAGAAAGGAGTGAGGCAATAATTTTATTAAATCACATAAGTAACTGTAAAATTTAGAAAATAATCGATTACACTCATAGAAGTAAATATTAATATCAAATTAGGGTTAACATGCGCAGACAGCAAAAAGTTACTATGAGATGAAAGAATGCGTGTTTAAACTGTAATAAAATTTAACGAAGTAAAAGTTTAAAAAGAAATACGCTTGCGTATACGAAATCTGGTAATAAAATTATCAAAAGTTAGAAGTACAGAAGGAATGTGCATTTAAAAATCAATATTGGAGAAGTTGGATGTTAATATAAGTCTGTCGGGAGGAGCAATACCATTAAATTGTGAGATAGACACGAAATACATGTTAGACGGTAAATAAAATAAATTTATTAGATAGATAATACAAAATTACATGTTAGACTACAAGCAGTTTTATATGGGAGAATTTACGACATCTATCAGTAAGATTGAAAACGAACGAGAACGGGCAATTATACACTTAACAAAAAAAATAATATACAGAGTCAATCACGAGAGGAGGGCTTTATTATGAATAGACTGTAGAAAAAAATTAAACCGGCTAAGATTCGCTGATGATAATATTCTGATCTCAAACAAATATGATGAATTACAAACAATGCTAGTAGAATTAGCAGAAGCTTCTGAAAACATCGGCCTAAAAATGAATATTGACAAAACAAATACATGACCAACACAGAGGACGAAAGAAATATAACAGTTAAAGGACAAACGTTGGATAAAGTAAATGTATATCTGGGACAGCAAATAAAAGCTAGTAAAGAAAACCAACAGGCAGAAATTGTAAGGAGAACCTGATGGGCGGCATATGGAAAATTAAAATACATATTGAAAAACAACAAGATTCCTCAATACTTAAAAACCAAAGTTTTTAAACGGTGCATATTGCCAGTTATGACAAATGGTTCGTAAACATGGACACTTACAAAAAATAACATGGACAAAATCGTTAAAACTCAAAGGGCGATAGAAAGAAATATGTTGGGCGTAAAACTAATAGACAGGAAATCAAACATCTGGCTAAGAGATAGAACCAAGGTAATAGAGGTAGCAGAACATATAGCACAGTTGAATTAGAGCTATGCTGGTCACGTTGCTAGACAGCACGATGGACGATGGAATACCATACTACAACAATGGAGACCTTGGATCGGGAAGAGAACACGCGGAAGACTATAGATGCGATGGACGGACGACCTGAAGAAGATAGCGGGTTTATGCTGGATGAGAAGTTGTTACGGGCCAATCGAGCCTTTTCGACGACCCGTAAACAGGTGGATGGAAAAGGGCCTACAGCTTAGCTCAGAGGAGTAGGGGGAGTTCGTGAAAATCGCTTATAGGAAAAATCTTTAGTTGTGTACAGGGCGAGTCAAAATAAGTAGGCGCCACCTTCCAAATCCAGCTGATTGTGTAGGTCCTCGTGGAAGGCCGAGAACCCAACAGCTTACGGAAACGGAACTTACCGTGATTGTGCCTCCTCCTATATATTTTTAAAGCTTGCAAAATTCTTACAGCAACAAGTACAAAAGACACAATAAGAGACAGTAAACTTTAAAACACATAATGAAATGGTTAAAATATGAAAATACAATAAAATGGCAAGTTATAAAGCAAAAAGTTTGAATTACAGAATTTTAATTCTTGAACGTTCAGAAAACTCGCCGCCGTTGACGCACAATATTTATATAGTAATGAATCTGTGCAGCCAATGGCGTAGTTTACAGGAAAAATACAATATTAATATCTTTTACAAACAGCGATAAATAAATGGCGATTGAAGATCGCTTTTAAGTTGCATACAAAGGGTCAATATCGCGAAATTTTGCACGTTTGCGCGAGAAAAAAAAGGTTTATTTTACACTGCACCAAAAAAACTGGTTCTTTACCTTGAAGTTCGGAGAAGGCAGGCACAACTCCGGCGATTTCCGGTTACAGGGCCAAAAAAAGAGAAGAAGACAACGTCCTTCTGGGCAGCGTTGAAACGACAGACGGGACTCCTTGATGGTAAAACAAAATAGCCGCAGAGCGACGGAAGCTGGGCTTCAAAAATAACCCGCGTAACGGCGCCCGCCCAATTCGCACGGAATTGCCTTTCCTGGGGATGAATCCAGTGCTTCCTATTAAATCCGGCAGTAGCCGATGTTCTGTTCATTACCCCTTGGTAAAACAGCGAGACGGAACACATATAACGGATACCCCTCGAAAAAAAAACCCAAGAGCCGCCCTTCAGCACTTAACGTAATTACGGTTCCCGATTGATGGAGTTTTCGGACAACTGGAGCCAACAAAGATCGTAAATTGACTGACTTAAAAATACAACGGGAATTTGCACTATCCCCAAAAGATTGCATCAGATTTCGAAATGTTATGTAAAAGTTCTAGAACGAAAACAGACACGTGCGACTGCCGAGATCAACACTTCCGAGAATTTGGTCGGCAGAAAATCAGCCCACAAAGAGAACGTTCAAGGAATTAACGGAACTGGCCTTTCATAACTCAATTTTCAAGACAAAACAAAATAGCGAAAATGGTAACCCAAAATAAGACTGCAATTAAAATGACGTTATTAATTCCTACGAAGCGGCAAACAAGTTAAGAAATTAATTCATACAAAGCGGCACATTTTAAAATGACCATAACAAAGTGCCCAGAACAGGGACCAATGGCATCAGATGGGAGAGGCCTTTGTTCAAGGATTGACAACAAGGGGTTAATGATGAAGGAGAAGAAGACTGTAAGCTACAAGTAGTCAAAGGTCAAACATTGAAGGAAAACACTAAAATAGTATATAGATAGGCAGGATATGCTAGTAGGTATGCAAATTGATGGTGCAGTTAAAGACTGGCAGAAGGTACCTCCTAATAACACTAATAACAAAAGTGAAAGGATGAGAGATAATTAACTTTTGCAGAGGATCAATAAATCCAGAAGAAGAAGAAAAGAATTAAAAAACAGTGATGATAAGGGAAAGGTAAAATATTTATCAATATATTATGGTGTATATAATAAAAAATACATGATAGAAAACAATTAAAGTTAGGTGAAAAATTACAAATAATATCTAGCTAGCAAGCGGCTGCGCATGTTAGTAATTATATAGAAGAAGGGGAGGGATAAATTGAAAGTGGAAAAAGGTGAGATACATTTTAATAAAAATGAACCTCGAAAGTCAGAAGATGTGCGGGTGGTTATATGTATAGAAGGAAAAATAAAGGAAGAATGAAGGAAAACAAATAAGTACAACAAGTAAATAATTAAAATTAGCAGTTCAATTCCCAGTACCAGAAATTGGATTTTTAAAGGCCGTTCTCTCTCCCTAATAAATCTTCTCTGGAGTAGAGGCGTTTGCGAATGGATGCCCATGTTAAGCTGTAGGTCCCCTATATCTGTGATACTTTGAAACGCGCAATACCGGATACGAGAGAAGATCGCTATGTCTCGTAAGAGATAAAGAACTCGAAGAAGAAGAAAGTCAGTAGAAGAGGATAAACAAGATCATATAAAGATAAGAGAATCAATGGAAAAAGGGTATACAACTCAAAGCGGCAGCAAATAGGATATCTATCAATAAGAATAAGCTCGAGAGCCAAAAAAATAAAAGTATAGTAGTTGTTATAAAAATGGATTGCAGAGGAATGGTTGAGCATAAATAAAAATTGCTAGACTGTTAAAAAACTATCAATAATGAAATCTGAAGAATCAAAAATTATTAAAAACGGTCAGAACTGAAAAAGACTTAAAACTTGATACTTAAATTAAAATCAATATGAAGGTGTATGCGGAGCAATACCTTAAAAAATGAACATAAAGATAGAACTGGCGATGATATATTAGCGGATATAAATATCAGTTGTAGGATAGTAGAACAGCTATTTCAACTCAGCAAAATGTACGAAATCTATCAACAGTATTAAAAAATCACAGAATGATAGCAAATGTTCCTGTAAAATAAATGTTGTTTTTTGGCACCTGCGGTGTTCACATTATTAAAACTAGTCTAAAAGACTAAGGGGCATCGGTGGTCTAGTGCGGGAACGCGTTGCCACTCGAGGTCACAGCGAAATGCAGTCGAACCGCTGGGGCGTTCGAATCTCAGCTGGGTCGACCGCATTTCACTTAGTTAAGTTTATGGTGCATGTTGCATGAATGTTTAGTGTGTAAGGGACGCCCGCACCCTTCTGAAGTAATGCGAGTAAAGCGGTTCCGGGGGGGGTAGTATGAATGAATGAGAGAAAAAAAGTCTAAAAGACTAACCATTAATTTTTATTTGTTACATTCTTATACTAATTACTTAATAACTAGAGTCTATCCAGCGATGTGCTTTAGAGTTTTCGAACTTATATTTACATTCTCACTCGCGCACCATGCTCTGATTTACGCAGCCACTGCACAAGCTCGAATGGTGAAGTCCTCTTCAGTCTTCGGACTAGATGTTGGTTGTCCAAGAGTTGAAGAGCTTCTACGTTCTCGTGAAGTTGAAGTCTGGCTTCATGTTTGCCAGCATACCTTTTGATCTCGTCTTTTACCATTGGAATGTTGAGGTCTCGGTGTAAATCGGAGTTACGTACATACCACGGAGCGTTAACTATGTTACGCAACACTTTGTTTTGAAATGTTTGAATGGATTTGATGTTAGTATCGCTGGCACAGCCTTAGAGCTGAATCCCATATAGCCATACCGGTTTCAGGATCTGATTGTAGATCAGTAATTTATTGTGTATTGACAACTTGGAATTTCTACCACGGATCCAACAAAGTATTTCAGATTAAGTTCAGCTCTTTTTTTGTTCACATGCTCTTTCCATCGGAGCCTAGCGTCGAAGGTCATGCCTAGATATTTGGTGTTATTCTCATAGGGCTCAATGGTACCATTGATATCCAAGATCAGAGGGTTAACTAACTTTTTGTTGGTGAAATTAACATGTACAGATTTGAGGTCGTTTAACTTGATCTTCCATTGTTTGCTCTAATCAAGTATTTTGTTGCTAGCTACTTGCAGTCTTCTAGTGGACATATCTTGCTCTTTGTCCAATATGAGGAGTGCAGTGTCGTCTGCAAATGTGGCTACTGTGATCCGTTCTACGGCTGGTATATCACTAGTATCATAGGCTAATAAATATATTTATTAGCCTATGCTAGTATATAGCAGGTAAAAGGCACTACCTTGAGGCACCCCTGCTCGTATTTCTTTCAGGTCAGAATATTCGTCTTCCTGTTTTATTCTGAAGAGTCTGTCTGAGATACATGATGTTAGTGTCTCAACATACTGTTTTAGAAACATTTTGTTTAATTTGCATGTCAAACTTTCATGGCATACTTTGTCGAAGGCCTGGACAACGTCTAAGAAGACTGCAGAGCAGATTTGGTTTTCTTCAAGAGCACGTTCTATTACGTGAGTGATACGATGCACTTGATCGATGGTTGAGTGCTTTTGTCTAAAACCGAATTGGAAATTTGGGATTCGTTTGTTGTCTTATATCAGAGGTTTTAGCCTTTTAAGCAACAACTTTTCAAATAATTTTGAGACAATAGGCAAGAGGGAAATGGGCCTGTGGGATTTTATCTCGTTAGGTAGTTTACCTGGCTTTGTCAGCATGACTACTTCTGCAACTTTCCAGCAGGTAGGACCATGTTTTAGTCTGAAAGCTGTGTTGTATAGGTAGGTGAGAAGACTATGCGTTTTCTAGGGAATTGCTCCAGCATTTCGCCGGTGATTAGATCGCAACCTGGTGCTTTTTTCGAATTAAGATTCGTTTTAATCTCCTCTGCTATTTCTTTTGGGTTGGCTAGGATGTCGTTTTCTGAATCTTGATTAGTTTCAGGTAGTATGTTTTCTGCTTGCGTTTGATTGGGAGTAAAGATATCAGCTAAATATTCGGCAAACAGATCAACTTTCTGCTTATTATCCCTAGCCCATGGTCCCATATATCTCGTCTGACTGGAGGTATCGACGTAGTGGGCCTTCTGATTTTTCTGGTTGCTTTCCAAAATATATGTGGAACAAACTAGCCAAGTAGAAATCGAAGTTATAGAGATGTAAATTTTAAATATTAAAGTTGTAGGGGAGTTAAATTAAAATGGAAGCATATGTTCTTTAGTTATGCGAGAGTAGAGAAATTCATATTAAAATTACATATTACATATGTACATATACTTAAAGGAAAACATCTGTCGAAGAACATAAATATGATATAAAAATTAAAAGAAGAAACATAGAGGAAAAGAGAATTATCCGGCATGGAATTCGTTTATTTATAATTTGTTTTGCAGGAAGCTATGAATTACTACCGCTTTAAGTTCGCCTCTAACAATTTCCGTTCAAGCTCCTCTAATAATAAAGCATCAAGTTTGTAGTTAGCGGTCTAAAAGCTCTTTTATCAGCGGTTTGATTCATGGAGAACGTCTTAATCCGGGGAAGGCCAGTTTCAATACAAGTTCTGAAAGGTCCGTTTCGGAGAGCGGCTGATCCCTAGCCGGGTTATTCTTGAAAAAAGCTCTCAATAAAGCCCGGCTAGAGCTAAAGAAACTTGTAGTAAAGGAGCACTAACAATCCTATGAAGTTAGCGAAGTGTGTAAAGTGAACTGGCCCCAAAAGACACTTCGTGTGTGCGCGCTTTGAAACTTTGGTTTACGATCGCCCTTCGATGCCCGGATTACTGTCAGCATATTCTGAACTGTTAGCATATTTTATGTGGGGACGATGTAAATCCATGGGTGTGTACCCCGGCGCGCCGTTTCCAACGAATCGATGTAAATAATGGGGGTTATGTGTGTGCGAAAAAACATTTCAAAGATAATCGAAGTCTATCCGAGTAGAATTTGAATATCTACTTACTTTTAGAGTGCTATAAATTTTCTTTTATTGTTTCAACTTTTTTGTTCCATTTCTCTTTATTGGATTCGAATTTTAAGCAAAGTTAGCGCTGCCCCTGCATGACTACTGATCGATTTTTACCGCTAGCAACCTTGACCACGAACAGAATTATGTAATATAAACAATCACCCGATATTTACTTCCGCTTCCTGTCCTGACGTTTTTCCTTGTTTTTTACTAATTAAATAGCCACTATAACTCACTAATTTCTTGTAGTTATCGGTTGTGTGTTTAATTACTTGCAGTTTCTCTGCTCCCAACGCTATTCTTCTACTTTTTTATTTCTAATTAATCACCATGCCTCCCACTAAAGCCTACCTAATCTAATTTTGACAACTACCGACCTTGACTTACACCAAGTTACTGCTTAATTCAATATTCTTGTTTGTAGCTGGTCACTTAAGTACACCAATGAAGTTTATCCCATCTATTTCTGCTTCTTCTTCTTCTGACAACACGGATCAACCGCAGCACTCAGGACCCTGTGGTAGTCGCAAAGATATTGGAGATCAACTAAAAGTCCAGTGTCCAATGCAGAGATCAGCACCTTTCCAGTAGATATCTCCTTAACCTCTTGTAACTCCATTAGAGCTGACGCAAAATGTTTATATCTTAGTGCCAGCAGTCTTACACATTGACAGAAGACATAAATTAAGGTTTCCTCATGGTTCCAGCGTTTTCTACACTTGGGATTATCACTGATCCCTAAGTGTGCAGGTGATTCTGTAAGTGACAGTGTCCTGTTAGTAAGCTCATCACTGTTGCAATATTTCTTCCGCTTAGTTGTAGAAGCATTCTGGTCATTTTATGTAAGGGCGTTTTTATAAACCGCTTTTCCTGACGTGGTCGTACCTGTAAATTCCAGAAGACTGAGAACTGAATGGCCGTTTCGTTCCCAATTTCCTGCTTTATGATTGAGTAAGGAAGACCATGGGGTCGTTAGGGCCCAACCAGTGGTTTGGTCGAGCCGGTTCTTGCTAATGCATCCGCCACTTCGTTTGGCTCAATATTACTATGTCTTGGTCCAGTTGCAGGAACAGAGCTTAGTCAGTGCCTGGCAGCATTCTAAAACTAATGTAGAGGAGGTCCTATGTGAACTTAAAGCTTTGACAGCCACCTGACTGTCAGTATATATGTACATATGCTTATTGAAATATACTTCATCCAGATTCTTCTGTGGACAGATTACAATTACGAACACATGGCCTGCAAAACTGTGGTGACCAAGGGAAAAAGATAGTTTCATCTTAGACTTAACACCTTACACGCCTGCCTCCGTAGTCTTCGAGCTATCTGTGTACCAAACCTGGCTCTTTTGCTTTAGGAGTTCCTGGAGTTGCTTCCATTTATCTCTTTCTGGGATGATTGTGGCGTAGTCTCATCTACTTATAAAACTAACGGTTTACCTCCATTTCTTTTTCTGACAGTGTTACTGTAAGTGTTTAATTAACGACCATATCTGATACTAAACGTTTCAGCGAATTTTAACTTTGTTTTTCAACCCTCTTACTTCTGATTTTTTCAAATAAATCAAGGAGAAGGATTTACCCACAAAGATACACCACATATTGTACAGCTAGCACCTTAACCTAGCACAAACTTAGCTTACATAATTTTCTGCCTAATTTAACATTCTCTACATCAATGTCCTTTTTAATATCTGTATACGCAAGTAAATCACAAACCCAATTTTTTTTAATAAAACAATACGTAAGTAAAGCACAAACCCGATTACCCCATATATTTCTAACTTAATAACATTGATCTTGAAAAAAGTAAGACTTGCTTCAATTTTCTCTTTTTCAAACGGTTCTTTTATTTTTGCTATTAATTGGGGACCATAAATCATCATAAGTTACCATCAGCAAGTTTAATTGTGAACCAACTCAAGATATTTGCTTTTAAACTGTTCTAATCTTCTCTTAACACGCATTCCTCGATATTTAAAAAATTTTATGAATTTTTCCCACCACTACACCGCCTACATCATTCTTTCCATAGCTAACAACCACAACGTTGATTAAAGCTGGAATGTGTCTTAGGTGGCTGCTTTACTTACTTCAGGTTTTTCTTCTTCCAATGTGCCTTCTTCTGAAGTAAGTTACTCATAAAAATTACCCCTTACATTTTTACCAATAACATCTTCAACCTGGAACAAAACAACGGTATGTTTTGTTTACGTTCATTTCTTTTAAGGGTCTTCCCTGTGTTTTCTACAGAAACTTTCTTTCATCTCTACTATAAGGACTACATATTTAATAGCTAGCCAGGATGTGTAATAGTCACCAGATTTTGCTGTATTAAACTCTTCATAAATTAAGGGTCGTACTCATTCGTAATAACATAACACTCATAACAGTCATGACTATGCAAAGTAAGTACGTACGAAAGCTACTGGTTTTTACTTACTTAAACTTACTTATTTATAATAGCTTCTATGAGTTTTTAAATTAATTACGAAACGTGAGTAACCATATAATAACCATAATAATGCTAACATCACTGGTGTACGGTTAACCAAATTGACCATGAACAAAATTAGAATATGTAATGGTCACCTATTGTAGCTTACCTCACCTTTCTCTTCTTCCAAATGATCTCTGTTCTGGTTCTTAAGGATAATGAATCATCAATTTTGCAGTTATCAACCATAACCTTGAACAAATTTAGGATATGGAATGTTTACCTGCCTTTCACTTATTTCACTTTTTTCATTTTCAAACACCCTTTCTTTCAACTCTTTAGCAGATTAAATGATCGTGACTTCCCAATAAGGTCTACGTCAGTAACCACCAGCCTTTACCACAAGCAAACTATAATTATGTAATACGTTACGAGTTTTAATTTCCTACTCTTCTTCCGCCGGTTGGTGTTTTGGCTTTTTAATAAACTAAGAATCGCCACTCTCCCCTAGGATATATACCACTTTGCTTTTAAAGTTACACCTAGAAACCTTGACCTTCCCCAAAGTAAAACTATGCAATTCAAATTTCTCTTTTTCAATGAACCTACGTCAGGTTATTGTGACTCTTTAAGAATTATAACTCGCCAATTAATTAGACGTGCAACATCTCTTTCTACAGTTAGAAACCTTGATCTTCTCTAGAGTAAACGTATGTAAATGAAGTTTCCCTTTTTCAGTGCTCCGACGTTACGTTTTTGTGAGTGATTAAGGGTTGTGTCTCACCAATTAGACCTACCACATCTTTTTTACAGCAAGAAACCTTGACCTTCGCCAAAGTATAAGTGCGTAATTCAATTTTCTTTTCTTCATTTTCTTAGTCAAGTTTTGTAACTCATTATGGATTGTAGCTCACCAATTAGACATACAACATCTCTTTTTTACAGTTAGAAACCTTGAACTTCACCAAAGTATAACTACGTAATTCAATGTTCTCTTTTTCTAGGCTCGTACGTTAGGTTTCATAACTAAGAAAGGGTTGCGACTTACCAATTAGATCTACAACAACTCTGTTTCTACAACTGGAAACCTTGACCTTCACCAGAGTAAAAGTGTGTAATTCAATTTACTTTTCCTCAATGTTCCTACGTCTGGTTTTTTGTGATTAATTAAGGGTTGTGACTTACCAATTAGATCTACAACATCCCTTTCTTTACAGATAGAAACCTTGACCTTCATCAAAATAAAAGTGTATTATTCAGTTTTCTTTTCATCAGTGTTCCTACGCCAAGGATTGTAACTCACCAATTAGTCGTACAACATCTCTTTTTTACAGTTAGAAACTTTGACCTTGCGCGAAGTAAAATTATGTATTTCAATGTTATTTTCTTCTAGGCTCCTTTGTTAGGTTTCCATGACTAATTAAGGGTTGTGACTCACTAATTAGATCTACAGGATCTCTTTTTCTACAGCTAGAAACCTTGGCATTCACAAAAGTAAAAGTGTGTATTTTAATTTACATTTCCTCAATATTCCTACGTCTGGTATCTGTGACTAATTAAGGGTTGTGACTCACTAATTAGATCTACAACATCTCTTTTTTTACAGCTAGAAACCTTGAGCTTCACCAAAGTAAAAATGTATAGTTTAATTTACTTCTCCTCAATGTTCCTACGTCTAGTTTCATTTTTACAGCTAGAAACTTTACCTTTACCAAAGTAAAAATGTATAATTTAATTCACTTTCCTTGAATGTTCCTAATCTGATTTCTGTGACCAATTAGGGGTTGTGGCTCACCAATTAATCTACAACATTCCTACATCTAAAAACTTTGACCATCATCAAAGCAAAAGTGTGTAATTCAATTTATTTTTCCTCTATGTTCCTACGTCTGGTTTCTGTGACTAATTAAGGGTTGTGACTCACTGATTAGATCTACAACATCTCTTTTTTACGGCTAGAAACCTTGAGCTTCACCAAAGTAAAAATGTCTAGTTTAATTTACTTTTCCTCAATGTTCATACGTCTAGTTTCTGCGACTAATTGAGAGTTACGACCCATTAATTAGATCTACAACATCCCTTTTTTACAGCTAGAAACTTTGACCTTCACCAAAGTAAAAATGTATAGTTTAATTTACTTTTCCTTAATGTTTACGACTAATTAAGAGTTATGACTCATTAATTAGATCTACAACATCACTTTTTTACAGCTAGAAACTTTGACCTTCACCAAAGTAAAAATGTATAATTTAATTTGCTTTTCCGCAGTTTTCCTACGTCTGATTTCTGTGACTAATTAGGGGTTGTGGCTCACCAATTAATCTACAACATTCCTACATCTAGAAACTTTGACCATCATCAAAGTAAAAGTATGTAATTCAATTTATTTTTCCTCTGTGTTCCTACGTCTGGTTTCTGTGACTAATTAAGGGTTGTGACTCACTAATTAGATCTACAACATCTCTTTTTTACAGCAAGAAACCTTGAGCTTCACCAAAGTAAAAATGTCTAGTTTAATTTACTTTTCCTCAATGTTCATACGTCTAGTTTCTGCGACTAATTAAGAGTTATGACCCATTAATTAGATCTACAACATCCCTTTTTTACAGCTAGAAACTTTGACCTTCACCAAAGTAAAAATGTATAGTTTAATTTACTTGTCCTCAATGTTTACGACTAATTAAGAGTTATGACTCATTAATTAGATCTACAACATCACTTTTTTACAGCTAGAAACTTTGACCTTCACCAAAGTAAAAATGTATAATTTAATTTGCTTTTCCTCAGTTTTCCTACGTCTGATTTCTGTGACTAATTAGGGGTTGTGGCTCACCAATTAAATTTACAACATTCCTACATCTAGAAACTTTGACCATCATTAAAGTAAAAGTGTGTAATTCAATTTACTTTTCCTCTATGTTCTTACGTCTGGTTTCTGTGACTAATTAAGGGTTGTTACTCACCAATTAGATCGACAACATCTCTTTTTTTACGGCTAGAAACCTTGACCTTCACCAAAGTGAAAGTGTGTAATTCAATTTTATTTTCCTCAATGTTCCTACGCCAAGCTTTTCTGACTATTTAGAGGTTGTGACTCACGAATTAGATCGACAACATCTCTTTTTTACAGCTACAAACCGTGACCATCCCCAAAGTAAAACTATATAATTCAGTTTGTCTACTTCTGTGTTCCTACGTAAGATTATTGTGACTTATTAAGGATCGTAGCTCACCAATTATACCTACAACATCTCCTTTTTACATTTAAAAACGTTGACCCCCGGCAAACTAAAAGTATATAATACAATTTTCTCTTCTTTCGGTGCCCTTTCGTCGGGTTTTCGTAATGAATCAATGATTATTGCTCACTAACAATGCCGACATTCGTTTTTTACAACCTTAACCTTCATCAACGTAAGAATATTTAATTCAATTTGCTCTTTTTCCATTGCTCTGGTTTTCGCAATTAATTAAGGATTGTGGCTCACCCATAAAGCCTACACCTTCTCTTTTGGAACCCTTGGTCTTGATCAACGTAAGAATATGTATTTTATTTTGATCGTTTTTGTTATTAATTCAACTACTCTTAAATCATGTACTGTATTAATCGTGCTCATTTTATGCAGTTACGTTATTTAGTTGATAAACTGTAGCTAGCTAAAGCTAAAAAACCAGAACTCTTCAACACGTACAACCACAATAACTTAGTAAATTTGCTGCAGCGTTGCATCGAAACTTTTCGCTCACTCAACCAACTAAACGGTATTGAGTTAAAACTTTGTAATTTTTCATTCGTCTCCACGTAATTACTTAGAAATAAGTTTATTTTGATTGGTATTCCAGGACGATGGTATCGATTTCTGGACGAAATACAACACCTTCCCCTGCCACTGGTCTGGATGGTAATAAGCGCTATAACAAAAATCTCTGTTGAAATTTACACGCGACCGTTATTATCGAAGGGTGTAATTTTCATCATTTGTTAGTGTAATGGGCAATTACCGTAGCTAATTATACAAGTCATAACATGAAGTTAATTATAGCGGCCATAAACACAAAGCAGACTATTAGGTCTTTCAACAATAGTTTTGTGTCACGCATTCCAGTCCCGTTTAAATCCTTTGTTCCAAATGCGAAAAATAACTTTTGTTTTGTTTCTCATCGCAATCAATGTCTTTGCACGAGCGAGTGTCTCAAGAAAAGCAGAGACAGAACTGGCAGCATGCAAGTGTAAGGAAGGATATTCGCCGATTAAAGTTAAAGGTTATCACGTTAAATGCAGAAAACTTGTCATTGGAGGAGGAAAGGGAAGATTCGAAATGGTAAAGAAGTGTGGAGATCTTAGTAGCGACGGACAATGAATTTTGTTGTAAAATACCTGATAGAAATAGATGTTTGAAAAATTAGCAGCTACTTATTTGTTTGGGTAGGATATTTTAAACTCTTATTATTTTTACTTTATGAACGTAAGCAAGAGTAGTTAAATTCAATTGTGCTATATCTCATAATAATAACTGCATGAAAGAAATACCGACAGAGGAAACCCATAGCTTCGTCCATATGTTTAATCAACAGAACTACTGCAATCAAAGTTCTTAATCACTTTCCTAATCAGCTTTTTTACGATCCATACGTCAACATTCGTCTGATCGCCCAATTGCACTTTTTGCATATGCAACGTAGAAGTGAAAATGAGAATACAATTTTTGTTGCTCTACTTTCTGATAGTGGACGTCCTTTCGGTATTAATTATAGACAGGGGTAGCAGGCTGATTGATCTATGCAAATGTACTCTGGGGTACATACCCGTACAGGGGAAAAATGGCTATTACAGATGTCGAATGAATGTGATGCTAGAGGGAAGGAAAAGGCAAGAGTTGTATCAACCATGTAAAATACGTGGGCGAGGTCTTTCATCAGCCTCCAATTTGCTATAGAAATGAACATGTTCAGACTAGGTCCTAATGTAACTACTACTACCTACTGGTATAAACAAATATATTGTTAAAAGAATTATGTCGTGGACTTTTAGTAATTTAACTTAAAGTAGTTTCGGAAAATTAACGTATTTAGAATGTGTTTTTTAATTATTATTCTCTTTCCAAATCCAAATAAACTTCACTGTGTTCAGGTTTACCGGTTATAAATTTCTTCAAATATTAGTTGTTTACTTCCTTTGTAGAGTACCATGACAAGTTCCCATCTATTTGTGTAATCTTCGTCTACGTCTGGTATATCAACCGCCATTCAATTCTTTACATAGCTTTAAAATTACTTTTTGATATATTCTTCTTCCATTTAGTTTTCCTTCGTAATCTTAACGTATTTTTTTCCCGAATTATTTCAATAAGATATTTCATTAACCCATTCCTTCCTTGTCTTTTTCCTTCGTTTATGTATTCGTAGTTTATACTAACTTTCTTTAGATATAGTCGCCCGTCAGTTAGTTTACATTTGTATTTTCAAGCAACTATAACACCATAGCAGTTTCACTGTTACAATTTACTGCTCTATTGGCCTACTTCCTCCTTGTTTTTAATTTTTGTTTCAAATATCCTTTAGCTTCCGAAGATTTCTACCGTGTCGAGAACTTCCCTTTTTCGATATACCCATTCCTTTGACCGTTTCCTCTTTCTTATCTGTATTTACAACAAGAACTGACGTTCTTTTTTCCTTTTCTGTTTTTTTCTGTATCAAAAACGTTCATCTCGTATCATTTGTATTTCCACTTCCTTTCGGTTAATTCGCGCTTCCCTTAGATTCCGTTTCTGTATTTAAAGAAGTAGGAATATCCTTCACCCTACAGTTTGACCATTTCAGTTTGCTATCTTATTGTTTGTTACGGGCCAAACGAGCTTTTTCGTCGACCCGCAACCGGATAGGTGGAAAAAGGTCTACAGCTTAGCTCAGTGAAGTAGGGGGGTTCAAGGAAACCGCTTACGGGAGGAAATCTTCCTAGTTGTGTACAGGGTGTGTCGAAAATTAACGGGCGCTACCTTTCAAATCACATCTAATTGCAGGTTCTTGTGGAAGGCCAAGAAGCCAGCAGCTTACGGGAATCGACTCACCTTTATTGTGCCTCCCTCCTGTTTATAAAGCTTACAAAGTTCATGCACACACAAATACAAAATATACAACAATAAAAGAAGTAATAAATTTAAAACACGTGTAATTAACCTTTTGAGAATAAATGACGATACAAAAAAAATGACAGCAAATGGTGATATTATAGTTCACTACTACAAACGGTTAAATTGAACGTTCAAAAGGAGGAACTCGCCGCCCCTGGCTTACGGCATTTAAAGTCTTTAAACTGAGTTTACAAGAATTATACAATATGTAATTACTTCTTACAATAAACAGAAAAAATAGACAAACGACGACTGAAGATCGCTTTTTGTTGTTGTTGTTTGCATAAAAAAAAAGCTTCAATCACTTAAATTTGAAAGTTAAAACGCCTAAAAGGTTTCTTTTCACAACACAAAAACTAGTTCTTTTACCTTAGCTTTCGGTGAATGGGGTAGAGAGAGGCAGGCACAATTTTAGGGTGTGTTCAAGATGCAGGAAAGTCTGCAGGCACAATCTGGGGTGTTTTCTAGTCCGAAAAAAAAAGGTAGACGATGTTCGGGAAATTTCGTGACGAAATTTTCGCTGCATAACCTTTCCAGTTCGTCGGAGCAATGTCACATGTACAGGAACAAAATATGGGCTCGATAATAATCCACCAAAGGCGATTGGCAAATGAACTGCCTTTCCAGGGTTAAAATTCCAGCGTGTTTCTTTAAATCCGACACTTGTCGATGGTTCGGTTCACCCCACGGTGAAAACAGCGATACGTAAATCACGCGATTGACACCCATCGAAAACCCAAGGCGGCCTGCAGTACTTGATTACGGCGCTTATCGCAGCACCGGGCCGAACAAAGATGTTAAGTCGACTCGATCGGAGAAGATGTTAAGTCCGACTCGGTCGGAGAAGATGTTAAGTCCGACTGTGGAAGAAACGCCAAGCGAACCTGCATTGCCCAAAAAGATTACACCACAATGCGAAATATGGTGCAATAATTATGGAACGATTTGACACGTAAATTCGCAGAAATTGCCCAGGGTCAGGCGAAGACAAAACATTAATCGGCAATTTCAGCCTAAAAAGGAACTCTTCAAAGGCTTTGCGAAAGTGGCCGCCAATAACTCAATGTTAAAAAAAATAACGAAAACTCTAATCAACATAAGAACGGCATTTAAAATAGAATTTTGAATCCTACGGAGCGGCAATTATTATATGACATTAATTCAGACGAAATGGCACAATCAAATGAACATAACATGTTCCGCTTTCTTTGGTCGTGTTGTCGCAATTCAAACTTGCGTTTGGATGATCCGCCCTCTTATTAGCTTGTGTTGTACCGTATCACCCTACTATTATTTTAATTTGTTATGCTTAGTAACTCCGCCCTTCTACCTCGTCTTGGGTTTGCTTACCTTAGTTTAAATTCTGTCAGCATCCTCGCACTCACAGGAGCTTCCGTTTTGATTTTTAAGCGAACCAAAACATCCTCTCTTCTACAAATGTCAACTTTCTTCAAACTTGCTTTTGGTATATCTACTATGAACTGTATTAGTTTCGTTTATTGTTCTACGTACCCTTCTTTTGTTTCCGTAGTTCTCCTACCAGAATTTGTTCAATATACTCGCCTTTCCGTTAGATATCTCTTCTATTTTTAACTAACGACAATATTTCTTCTTCCATCATTTTTAACATCAATTTTCTATTGTATTGGAACCCTCCGCTTTATTCTACGACCGCACTTCAATGATTCTTCTAAAATATTCACCCTTCCAGTAGATTCCATTGTTACACCTGAAGTATCTAGAACATTTTCTCTTCTGCCTTATTTAAATTTGTAATTATTAAAACAGTCTTTCCCTCTAGTCTTCTTTTATTTCATTTCCTTGGGACACTCGGCACTTCCATTAGTTTCTAATATTAAAATAATAAGGGCAAGTCTTACCCTAGCTTATCACTCTATTAAGGTGCAATTTAATTGACTCATCCCTATCTTACTTTTGTTTCCTACATCAAACTTCCTTGCCATTATATGCACTCATCTGTTATCTTCTCCGATTTCTTTTAAAAGGTATATATACGTTACACCCTCACCCGCGTCACTGTAGTTTATTTTCATATCAACTCATCCTGTATCTGCTCTTCTTCCATTTCTGTATCTCCTATTTCAAATAAGTTTGGGTTACTTGGCATATTTTATTTTGTTATTCTACTGATGCATACCTTCCCTCGCCTCTCTATGACCGTTAATTTTATTAATCAAACCTTAATCTGTGTTTCATTTCTTCTTTCTTTAACCTTTACACTTCCCATATTCTATTCCTTTAATAAGTACTTTTCATCTAATATCTTCAATCGGTACTTTGATACCTCGCTTTTCTGTATTTTATAACCGGGTGGCACATATTTGTTATCATTCATTATTGAATTTTTTGGGATGTCTCCGCTGATTTTAGTCCATTTTTCGTTCCTACATCACAGACTTAATTCTCATGTGTTTGCACGTTTTCTAATCAGTTAATTGACGCATAGCTTTGATCTGTATACCTTTTTGCAAGTCGATTACTAATTACCCGTTCCTCTTTATCAATTTGAATTAGTTCCTTCATATCAACTGGGATTTAATGTCAATTAGTGGAACTTATCTTCAATTCTGTTCAATATATGCAATTTTAAGCTTATTTGTAATTAATTAGCAATGGTCGTTTATTGATTTGAACTTCTAATTGTTTCTGATATTTGACTTAAACTTTTATAATTTAGATTTTATTATAGACACACTTCTCTCAATGGCTTTAACCTATAGTCAACCTTCTAGTCTAACTATATCCATTATTTCTAGTTGTGCGTTCCCTTTCCTCCTCTCATTTAATTTTTAACGCTGTATTATATACATTTTATGTATTTCACTCTTCTCACACCTTTTTCATATTTGAAGCCTCTCGGTTGGGATTCAAACGGATTCGGAAACTCATCTAGAGGCTGATGTAGTCGCAGATACTCATAATCATAGAGTAATTACTACATTTATGCATATCTTCTGATGCACCAATCCCACAGAGGGAGCTTTGAAAATGAACTATGGTCAGCCAGACACTGTTATTCACGAAGTCGCAGGCGGACGTCCGCCCTTAGCCCTACATGCGAAAGAGAGAGTATAAGTATCGACCTTTCCCCGCGTAAAACTCAGCCGATACCATCCTGGAATTGATGTAACATTAATAATAATAATAATTCTACGCAAGCGCCTTTACGAGACCACCTCTGCCAGCTGACTACCTCCCAGGCTTGCTAGGTGAATAATGATTAAACGTGCCGCATATATTATCTACTCGTACAGCTCGATATATTCAATACGGTACTGTTTCCAACAACTACTTGCATAGATAGATACACAAATCTTGTATAATAACTATAAGACCCAGTGCATGTAAACCACATACAATACCAAGTAAATAATACGCAACCATTCCGATGAATACATATAACACTTCATGGGATATAAACAATAATCTAGCCAGCACAATACATGCGATGCTACCGCTTTTATTACCTGAGCTTGCCACTGTAGCCTATATTCATATATTAAATGATAGCACTAATAGCGCACCTCGCCGAAGTATAGGGGATAATCGTCTAGCAATCAGTTAGTAGATTCGCAAACGATATTAATAAGTCATTACGCGGAAATACGCAAACTTACGCGTATCTACCAACCACGCTGTCTTGGGTAAAACGCTGCTGGCGGTCCTAGCACTCCGCTACTCCTTGTTTACCCTTAAGATTCCAAGAACTACTTGGCCTGCCCGGTCTCTCGTTCAAACCTTTTTAATCTCTACCAGATTTTATTATGAAGCGACAGAAGCTAGGCATATTTTTACAAATATTTATTTATTGAGCTTACATTCAAGTAATATTCATAGTAAGCCCAACATATGTGTTCTTTATCTTTGATTAGTAAATTTTTTTAAATTGTGTCATGTTTCTATCTTCCATTTGTGATTGTTGGGGTTTTTAATTACTTCCAAGTGTCCAACCATCTTTTAGGTCATCCGTCCTTTTACTCAATTTGATCTATATTTCTCTATCGCTTCGAACTTGAATCTCTGTATACATTCTATTATTTGTTTATTTTTTTTAACTACTTCTAATTCCCTCTTGCGCTGCTATCTACTGTTCTTTATTACATTTTAATCTTCATTTCTTTTGTGCACTTAACTCAGACATACTTAGTGTTCTTGTTACCGCTTCCGTTCCTCTGACCGAGCATACATGCTGATTATCATGTGGTTGATTTTTAAACTAAATAACAAATTATTTGTGCCGATCACTCCCCGGGGAATAACCTTTCCCATTAATTTCCCGCAAGTTTTCTCGCTCATAAAAACTGGATAAACGTGTCAAACCAGAATACCGATGTTGGAAATTAAACCGGTGATTATGAAAACCATTAAATTTGGAATTTATCAATTTGTAGTGATTGAATTAAAGGCATAAAAACCAACGCCAGGGGAATTAGAACGACGCAGATTTAACGAATTCTATTAAAAACGCCCAGGAAACGGTAATTACTTTAGAAGTGCAGGATTAAACAGAAAATTATTTTTATTTAATTATTTAATACTTCAAGCTGCTGCATAAGTACCGTTTGTAAACGTAACTGCGTTAATTAATCCTTAGAGGAAATATAATTCTGCCATGCGGAGTATTGTTTGTGTCTGTTATGAGGAATTGTTATAGTTAGTTCTATGTTTACGGCTTTTATAATTAACCTGGAGTTATGACTTGTACAGCTAACTCGGATAATTAACCATCGCGGTGATGATAAGGTTGACTGTGGCAGGATATTAGGACGTGTTATGTTTCCTGGTTTTTGGGGTTGCACGTGCATTAGTTTATGCCTCTAGCAAAACGTCTTCTTAATGTTCACGTCATCAGCGTAATGGCGCACTTATGACTCGTTTCGTACATTCAACTCAAACAGCTCCAATTGAAAGCAACGTTTTAACCCTAAGCTCATTTTACTAACTCTTGGTTTTTTTTTGGGAAAGTAAAAGCCATTCCCTAAAAACGCGTACTCATCTAATGACAATGAAGTTTAGCAAACGTCTGGCAAAAAAGAGCGAAGGCAAAACGTTGGGCTAGTCGACTGCCCAATTCTATCAGAATCAGACGTTTTTGTCTCAAATCGAAAATGTGATTACTTTTGCTCTCACTTTCGAGTGAATTCTGCTTCATCGAGGGAGACGTTCAATCCTTTTGCTCTTTTACGGCTCTTGTCCTTTGCTTTGTACACCGCCAAGGAGAGGCACAAATTTCAGACACATCTCTGTAATTACTTTCTCGTACTTCATCAATGTACGCATGTCGTCAATGCTGCGCATCTTAAAAACTATTAGATCGATCTTAAAATGAAATTTACTATGCCGAAGTACAACGAAAACTCATTGGGTTAAAACTGATTTCGAATTTATTCAAAACCGAAAAAGAAAATTATCTGCTTTTTGTTACGTTTTTGTTGAGTAATGAATGCAAGTTTAGATTCTGTTTTTCTGAACTTTCTACATTAATAATTTAATACAACTTTTTGGAAATTTGAACTTTAAGTCCGATTAAGATAAACATTATTATAAAAGGTTTTCTAGAAATGTTTGAGTGCACCATGAATGAATATGTTTGACGACCTATTATTGTACACAACAACTGAAGCGCAGTTTTAAATGAAAATATTTAAGCAGATTTAAATATATATATATATATATATATTGCTGTGTTACAACATGCTCTAATTGAGATACCTTAACCTATTGCTAATTCTAATAAAGCTAATTTGAGCTACCCTGTATAAAATTGTTTAATCACACCTAATTCAAATACGTGGTAAATGTTAGCTTCCAATCCAGGAATTTGGTCTTTCGTTTCTGTCTAACTTGACTTCCAGGTTTCAAAACAGGTTGCTTTGTTGCTCTTCATCTTTGGGAAAGCCTACAGGATACCTTTCAACCTTATCTGTGCATTCTTGGGTTGTAATTTCACAAATATTAGTAAAGACATAATGATTTTGACAGCTATCTATAATAATGTTAATTTGTGAATGTAATACTTTTCTTTAGAGAAAAATATGCTTGAAATAATATTCTTATGTATGTAAGGAAGGTTTGTGTTAATTTTTATTAACTTTGAATATGTTTATAATAATTTATTTAATTAATTGAAAATTTAATTGTCAACTTTCTTATGCTTTATTGGAAATAGGTCGTGT
>JABXWE010017569.1:0-19376 GCA_014611495.1 Limonius californicus
TTGGTAACGCATATGTGTGGTTGCCAAAGGATTTTTCTCTATTCCGCAATACGTGTTTGTGTAATCCTCATCATCATCATCATCATCATCTGACATGGAGCTGACTCGGAGGTCACTCCTGGATACGCCAGGCCTACCCCATGCCAGTAGGAGGGTAGGAATGTGCGGGATATGGTGGGATCGGGTGGGGTGCTGCAGCGCGTTAGCATGCCCGCAATGTATACCGCCTGACACCGCTACTGCAACACCAGGTAGTTAGTAAGCTACGCATCAATGGGTGTTGAGTACGTAGCCGAGACCGTTATGCTCTTATGCAGTTGAACCTACTAACTCTGGTGGCTGAGTTTCACAATGTTCTTATTTCATAGCTATCTCGGTTCTGAGTTACAGATTTCTCTTATCGTGGTTTTGACCCTAATAAACTTTGATATCAAAGTTTCACAGTGTACGCACCTGAGACCGTTATGCTCTTATGCAGGTGAACCTACTAACTCTGGTGGCAGAGTTACCTAATCCCAGGGATAGGTGTCCTAATCCTGAATTAAATTAAATGCGTTACTGACCGCGTGACTGATTTAGCTGTTTATTTTTTGCTTTCGTGGTAACTACCTGATACTTAATTACCTTAATAAACGGGTTGACTAATTTCAGAATGACGTTGAATACTATTCTGTATTTTTATTAATAGCGATTCGGACCGCTTACTTATTGGTTCTATTTCTTTTTAATTTAGTGGATGTAACTGGATTTTAACTGCCTGATTCCGGATTACCTAATCCCAGGAATGTGTGTCCTAATCCTGAATTAAATCAAATGCGTTTCCGACGGCGTGACTGAATTACCTGGTTATAGTTAGTTTTCGTAGTAGCTACCTACTCTTAATTACCGGAATAAACGGATGAACTAATTTCAGAATGAAATTGAATACTTTTCAGGGCGCTTTCCTATTGCTCCTATGTATTTTTATTAATAGCGATTCCGACCGCTTAATTATTGGTTCTATTTCTTTTTAATTTAGGGGATGTAACTGAATTTTAACTGCCTGATACCGGATTACCTAATCCCAGAGATGGGTGTCCTAATTCTGGATTAAATTACATTCGTTTCCGACCGCGTGGCTGATTTACCTGTTTATTTTTTGCTTTCGTGGTAACTACCTGATACTTGATTACCTTAACAGACGGGTTGACCAATTTCAGAGTGAAATTGAATACGGTTCCGGCCGCTTTCCTATTGCCCCTATGTGTTTTTATTAATTACCTTAACAAACGGGTGGGGTGACTAATTCAGAATGACATTGAATGCTAGTCAGGCCGCTTTCCTATTGCACCTTTGTATTCTTATTAATAACGGTTCCGATCGCTTTATTATTGATTCTATTTCTTTTGCCTTAGTGGCTGGACCGGAATTTTAACTGCCTGTTACCGTATTACCTAATCCCAGGGTGGGTGTCCTACAGTAAATTAAATGCGTTTCTGACCGCGTGTCTGATGTTCCTGTTTATTTTGTGTTTTCGTCTAACTTCCTGGCTGCTTTAGTTTTATCTTTGCTGTCTCTGTCAAAAAGCACGTCGAAGTGTTAGCCTCAACCTTCCAGCCCGCCCGCTGAATGTTGAACGCGCTTAGTCCCCTCCTACTTGGTGCCTTATCGCTTGGCTTACTGTTCGCTGCTAATCGAGTTCCTGCCGTTTGCCCCAAATGCGGCTGTTTAGGAACGCCAACCCAAGTACCTGCTTCTATTTTTAGAACCAAAGCTTGTCTTTTGTACAGTTCTACGATTCTCCTCCCCCCCGCCCCCCGCTGTACTTTCCTCTTTATTTACCCTTAATTCTCTGATTTATTTCCAGAGTACTTTATGGTAATGTAATACTACCTGCGGCTGTAAGAGACTGCTATATACTATAAACGATTACCAATGCCTACGTCACTATCCACTATCTACTGTACTTAGCTCTATGTCGTGGCCGTCCCTCTTTGTTGGACCCGCGTCTGTATTTCCTTCTTCGGGCTTCTGTTTCCGCTCGGAATTCTTCTACCTGGCGTCACCTCGTTCGCACCTGTGTCCCCACACACCCTCACACACTGTAATCAGTTACCTGGTAACCGAACTCTCGTCAAGAACTCGTTTAAAGTGTTTAAAGTGCTCGTTTACTCTGCTCCTTCGCAACACACGTCTACTCGGTTCAAGCGCTAAACCCGGAGTCCGCAATACGTGTTTGTGTAATCCTATACACAAATAAACATTAAAGCCTTTAGATGACATAAAAAATGAATTTAAAGTAAACAACAGCAGGGTTACTGTAATCAAGGCTTTAGTTGTCAATTACTAACTAGATAAACACGCTAGACATGTTCGAAACAGCGTTCTCTTTGCAAAGCAAGTGCAGCAAGATTCTTGATTAGAAGCCAAGCACGGAAGGTGTGCTCCTTTCAGAAATCGTTCTGTTACAATATTTATAAGCGTCTATCAATATGACAGGAAGTAATTAATTGCTACTTCAATTTGAATTCCAAAATCGCACTTATCTAGTGATATTTGACGTTTAACTGGAAAAGCAATACCCGGCGTTATATTTATTTATGTATTTATGATGTCTGACACGTTAAAAATCAGTCTGGAGTTGTAATTATCTAAGATAGGCAAAATTATAGTTAGAGTGTACAATAGGCCAATTGTGGCCTAAGTGCCTAGAGATGCTTGGCAATCCGCGTCATGGATCTCGCTCAATCTAACATCAACAACAACATATTATTAACTACAACGCTGCTCAGATAGGCAACCAAATTTATACTACGCCTTGTAGTGGTTGCTATAGAGAATTTTCCGTATTTATAATATATTGTACAGCAATACTGTTCTAAGGAGAGAAAAAGTTGCACTTCGCGCAGCTTGTTGATTAGGGAAGAGCAATGGAACACATTCTGGTGCAGAGGTGCATTAAAATTTTATTCATTTGCTGCCTACAGACTAATGTTCATAAACTTAATGTTAGATAAATACATTAAATTTTACACATACATAGTAACGCTGATACTTTTATTATTACACGATATTATGCCTTAATAATTGTCATCTGCATTCCTTATTAGAGTAATTACTATAGTCATTAGTATGGAGAAAGTAACTAGAAGTTGAACTTGAAATGCATAAATAATAAAACTTGCTAATTATTGTTCTGCATTTGTACGTTACGTTTCGTAGTACTTAATTACATTTTCTTTATAAAATGTTTGTTTACCCTGTAAACAATGTCGAAGTTAGATTGTGGGAAACCGTTAGCTGAACAAACACGTGAAGTAGTATTCAAATTGTATAAATTATTAAGAACAATTGCTAATAAAGAGGTTGATATTGCCAATTCTTCGAAAATGAATATAAAAACCATTTTTCAGAGACAGCGAGGGTATATCTACAGCTTCTATGTACTGCGTTTTGAAAGAAGATGAATCACAGGAAATACAACGGAAAACCATAAAAATAGTGAAAATCAAGAAAATTCTAAGGTATTTAAGTCACCAATACCTAAGAGATTGATAAAATCTCCCATAACAAACTTAGAAGATTTAGAAATGTAGGACATCCGGAATGTAATCTAATCAAGGGATTATTACAAAAGTTAAAAGAATATTTTGATTTTATGAATGGAAGAACGTCACTGACATGAATTATTGAAAATTTAGGGTTTAAGTAGCTCTCAACCCAAAACAATTGAACGATTCTTCAAGAAAAAAGAATATAATAAATCTGAGGACCGAAACCAAAATCAGTCAATTATTTATATGGACGAAACATACATATTCAGCAGCCACACAAAATCAAAATCTTGGCTCGATAATTCAACCAAGGGTTTATTAATAAATTCTCAAAAGCTCAGCGTTGAATAATGGTGCATGCAGAACCTGAAGACGATCATGGATTCGTTGATAATGCATTGTTAATTTTAGTGTCTGAAAATAAATCTGGAGATTATCATAACGAGATTAATTTTAAAGGACTGGTTGACAGAAAATTAATTCAAAATTTTCCAAAAAAACGCGGTACTCCTAATTGACAACGCTGTTTATCATAATGTTCAGTTGAATCCGGCATCAAATTCAAACAATAAGAAGCAAGAAATGCTGGACTAACTTGCTGAACATGGCATTCCTACAACACGCAAGGCGCAATTACACAATATAATAAAAATTAACAAGGAAATTAAAAAAATGTAGAATAAATGCAAAATGAAGTTCACGGCCACAGTGTTACCACAGATTACCACCATATCACCCAGGTTTATATGCCACCGTAATGACTCGGGCTACTGCAAAAAAAAATTCGTAGTTTCCAAAATAGTTACTTTAAAATTAGAAGGTGCAGAAAAAGACAGGGTAGAAATATCACTCTATTACAATAGAAGAGTAGAACAAAATTTACAATCATATACAAGAGGTCGAAGAGGAATATTTAGAAAATGACGTATTTTCAACAGATTCTTTAGAAATTACTGTTAGTGGAGATACTGGCAGTGATTTTGGTTTTAGTGGTAAGTACTTCGGACAGTGCATAGGAACAATACTTTTAAATTATACTCGTACAATTAACAGTAATATAAAACATAAAATGTATTAATAGATTATTTATTTGATTTATTTAGACAATTCATAAAATTTAAAATAGGATTCTCGAATATTTCTTATTCGGAGTATACAAAGCCGCATACGCGGCCAGAGCAAGCAAACCCGCAAAATTTCACCGCTTAAAACGGCATTCCTGTAGTTGCGCTGCCTAAGCTGTAATCGTATTAAAAATATTACTTTTTTACCAATATAAATTTGTTTGGTGTTTCACAAATACCGCTATACCTAGATTATTCCAGAAGTTAAAATTTTGCAATGATTTCCACATTTAATAAATCTCAAGTCTTAAATCTTTTATGTGGCTGACAAAGAATTTTTTATTAGAAATCCTTGTGATCTATCACAAGAGCGCCAAAACAAATTCCTTTCCCAGGAACTACTGTGGGACATGTTTTATGCGTACCTTTCCTGTACTTCCTTGCACCAGTTACCAGAACCAACAGCTACTTTGGCGATAAATATTTGAACACCCTATAGCTTTATTTAAAAAACGTTTCTGTAGAGAAGTTTACTTTAGCATTATTTTAAGTTGTTCTAGGTATCCTTAAATTTGTGGCAGATTATTCAGTCTTAATTCGGTGTATCTAAAATGTATAAACTCATAAATATCCTGCATTTTGTCAAATTTATAAACTGGACCGTTTTTTTACTATCCGAACCACAATAGCCTTGTAAATATTTGGGGGAAAATTTAAATTAATATATTTGAGCAACTGTATTTTTATAGTGTCGGGTAAAACCACAGCCTATTAAAAAGTTGTTTCTTATAGTATAGTTGTTACCCAATCCCAGTATTTATTATTTATGATTTTAACAATTCATTTGATGTAAACTTTTTCCCAATTTAAATATACTGTGTGCGAAATCAGCACAGCCTCTGGTTACATTTTCAAGGTATGTACATCGAATTTGTCTTTATACCGCCGTCCATGCCATCATAGGAAACGGCTCTTTATCCGATTTCTATGATGTTATGTTTATGTATTTAATGCTTGTAGTTAAAATCGAATTAATTTAAAAAGTGGCGCCTCAGGAACTTTAATATATTTTTTAGAGTCAACTTCACAACATCAAGCAACGTACGTAGTACTTGTATGGACAGCCTGTATTAGCAAACAAGTTATTATAAGGACATTAACAATATTAAATGATATAACTAGTTTGCCATGTTTGGCTTGAATTTTAGGCCAAAGTATAATGTTTTAAAGGTTTGGTGGTAGCTCAGTTGGTAGAGTGCTCGCTTTCTGAGTAAAACGTCGATTCTGGCTTGGGTTTGAAACCTAAGCAGTACTACACAGGTTTAAAAAAATCTTATCTGCAACCCACCACACACAATTTCCCAATCCAGAATTGCGGTCGTTCGGAGTCGACGTTAATCTGTAGGTCCCCCGTGTTTCTACCTTAGCGCTGAGGAGAAACACGTGGCAGAGAAAAGGCCGATGCCCAGCAATAGGACAAAAGCTTGTAACGATTTCCGCGCCTAACAGAAGGCAACCCGCTTTACATATTATACAGGAATTTTAATATTTCGAAGTTCGTTCACGTCAAGACGACGCTGGGCGGTTTTTAGTTTAAAATTTTGGGGGGGAAGGAGATTCTAAAAGACAGTTTTCCCTAACTAGGTGAGTGGGTTGAACGTTGTCAACCTTCCGGACGTTTATTGTGAATAGTGAATTATTTATTGAAATCGTTTGTCGATTGGGAATTAGTTTTCCGCTTTGAGAGTCACTTCACACAGGAGCTTTTCCCATAGGTGAAGGGAAACAAATCTCCAGGAATGTATTTTCCAATATAAAATTTACTCCGCTAAAGAAGGTTTGGTTTGGTGTTATGCCAGAGTCCATCAACTGGTGAGTTAGTTATAACCAGAAATTGTTGTCTTATCGTAGTTGCCAGAATCTTAATTCTAATCTCAGATAAATTTAATTAGGCAAAATCGTACAACGGGACTTCCAGAAATTAAGACGACCCAGTAGAAAAACTCTACATTTATACGTATTGTACAAATCGATACGCTGTCCTCGCCGAGTGACCTTATGAGAGTTTTTTCCCGAACCGAGTGGACACCTGGGTCTATCGATAGAGAGTCTGGTGTATGGTCCAGCTGATTGCCGCTACGCATTGATCAAGGGAAATGCATTTTTAAAAACTGTATAACCTTGTCTTGTTGTTTACGATTTCGTTATGTTTATTTAAGAATTAATTTATTAATTGAATGGGGTCAACGAATTGTGTCATTGGGATTTAATTGGGGTTATGTGTACATATGAAATACTATTGTAATATTCCATATTCCAATTTTACGTAAAGCAGATATACAGGGTACTCCAATAGTGGGTTGATATTGCGTTTGTAAGAGTTCACGCCTTGACGATAGTTCTTGATCGTTGATCACGCATACATTCGTGACGCGAAGGCCTTCGAAGTTACGGAATGCGCTAAAAATTTCTAGCATATGGTTGTGTAGCGCAATAAAGGTCCTAAAAATTGTTTGAGTGTTGCCAAGTTAATTTTGTTATATTCCGGTAGAGTAACGTAAAATTAGGACTTCTACTTTTATTTTAAATCATTTTTCTTGCATAGAAATTTTAGAACTATGAATGGGTTTTGTTGGTTTATTAAGTAAACAGAGATTTGGTTGCAGCTTGTCTTTTATTTTACGACGACGTATTTGGATTTAAGTCTACGTAAAGGATAGATATAAATAATATAAAGGTAGGTGATTATTTTTCTTGGGGTCCTACTTCTCATTTACCACCTCGGACGAAGCTAGAAAATTATAAGTCGGTGGCGCCTATTAATTATTTGTTTTGAACCTACTCCTTCTTCGATTGGGTTTCCGGGAATCTGGCATCTGTCAATGTGTAATTGTCTACCTAAACAGTGGCGGAGTGATGAAGTTGTTTTTGTAATTCAACCAATTTTTGTGTATAGCAAAGATTAAAGGCGTGACAAGTTATCAATGATGATGATGATGATAATGTTTTAAATGGATTCTTATCAATATTTGTTGTCTTATAAAGTTGCTGCCTACCCGTCAGCAGCTTCAGGTATCTTGAGTAAAAAACTTTAAACTTTTATAATTACTAGATTTATGACGTGTAAGAAACCTCAGTCAAGTAGTAGTCAAACAATCTGTGTATTTACGAATATGAAATAAACTCAAAGAATTATATGACCTAACACCTAAAGTAAACACAATTAATTTATAAGGTAATTGAATTTTGAGTATGCGAGAAAATTTAACTGTAGATATTGAATATGATTTAATTAAAATTACCTGTGAAATATTAAATTAAACGTTCAATTTCCTTACCTGTATTGACAAGTCATCCCGTAACCAAAATCTCTCCAGAAACCCGTATCTCTAGAAATGACCAGTTGGTCAGTTTCCGGTGGAACTTCGCGTCCTTGAAGCGTATACACAACGTGGGGATTATAGAGGCTAAACACAACAGGGTAGTATACTTTCTTGTCCGGAGAAGTGTTCCAGCGGCAGCGGTCCAAGAAACGCGCACTAAAAACCACATCTACATCACACATGAACAATAACACATCTTTGGTTTCGGAATGGCCTTCGGGGCCCCACGCTCGTTCAGCGCCAACGCGCAATCCCTTACCCCTAGAAAAAGTTTCGTTAAGGGCTAGTAGCCTTAGGTTGTTCGCGTTTCCGCCGCTGTTCTTTGTCATCAGCACCCGCGACATTATCGTCCGCGCCTCCGAAAGCCCTTCTTCCCCGAAATAAACGACTGTGAGGTGCACCCGTCGGTCGTTTTTCAGACCAATTTTCACAAATTTGTCCATGAAGCTCTGAAAAGTTGCCGTGCGGCCCGACAAAGGAAGGATAATATGGATTAGTTCTTTTTCGCGGGGCGCAGCAAGGGCTTCGGTGTTTATCGTCTGTAAGGGGGCGAACGGCCTCATTAACACAACCTTAGTGAAACCGTTTCCGTGGAAATGGTGATTCACGTTGCTCTTATTTACACTTTTAGTCCTAAAGTACAACTCGTATTGGGTCCCGGTGGTCGGTTCCGTCCGATATAAACCCTCCAGGAAGTCGTCCAGGGTGTACTTGACACCTTTCCGGGTTTCAGACGAACCCTGCGTCATGTTCTTGTTAAGCGCATCCACCGCCTTCATCAAGGCGTCCAACAGATCTCTCCGCTTGAAGCCTATCGGTTTTTCGACTACACGTTTACCTAATCCTAAGTCTATGGGATACACCCTGCTAAACGTGAAATGATTGAAGGGAATTAGTTCGTACTCGTTATTGAGCGGAACCCCCCGAAAGATTTCAGCAGACATAACTTGTTTGCGGATGTAATTGGCACATTCTCCGTTCGTAGGCGTCGCTACCAGAGGAGACGCTGACGTGTTCAAATTCACATTGATGTTGAGGGCTGGTGTCTCCTGCTGTTGGCCCCCGTTGCCTGCAACAAAATTATCGCATGAATATATTTATCTGCCTTGGCTTGTACGGTATTGCCTCACTTTGTATTTTAATTAAAGACTTGAGAAAATACGAAAAGCAATATTAAAATGGATATTTTCTTAAAGCTCATTATACGCATGTACATTATTTAAACATATTTAAAAATTGTTACATTCCGAGACCACTGTGATAGATTTGTAAATTAAAAGATAGGTTTATTCAGAGTCCCACCTATTACGAATTTCTTCAATACCACCTATGATATTGAAGTTTCAAAAGGAGTTTTCATACGAAATCTGTTCACGATAATCGCTTTATCATAACGTCCAATTATTTTCGTACATAAACAGTTATTTGTGTGAACTAGCAAAACCCTACTTTTTATTTTACGTAGTATATTTTGTTATTATTTCATAATTTAAAGAATCACAAAATTTACTATTATATGGTTTAGGCATGACATATCTAAAATTAACAATTAGTGTATTATTAAAGACTTTAATATAACGTTTGATGTTGTAATATGAAAGGGTTACTTAATATTCTGTCAGATAGGATTCATTTTTACCGATATAATTATTTTAATTGAATATCTAAACAAATACTAAAAATCTCTAAGCAATGACTTACACTTCCAACGTAACCCATTATAGTACAAAATTAATTGAATATTTCTGCATGCATATTTTACAAAAATCTTTGTGAATATTTAAAAAACGAATCGCAGTTCTAAGTGAGCACAAAATACCATGGTAAACAGATTTTCGTAACACTTCTGGACATAAGCATTGTTTGTTCCTTGTTAAGTGATTCTCCTCAACGCCAAAGTAGATTCATAAGGGACCTGCTGGTTAACTTCGAATCCGAACGGCAGACAGCTAGAAAACCTTCAGGAAATAAAACCCCACGCTTCCCAAGACCTGATTAGGAAATTATACTTTATTCATTTCCTACAATATTTTTATATAGATTTTCATCATTTTGTATAAATCAACTGGAATAGTAACTTTAAGAGTTATTCGGTCCAAATAGAAGGCGAAATAAAATAAATAACTACCACATACGATATTATTTCGTTTTAACGTATTCTTATCTTTAGCAACATTCTCGCTTAATAAAATTAATGCACCGCCTATGAATATTTGTGCCGAAATGATATTACCAGATTAATTTTCATAAAATTACCAAAACTGTAATGGTAAGATTTCACTGCAGTATCTATTAAAATAGTTGTTTTTTAAATAAAGATACAATTGCTACTTGGTATCTTAACCATGGTATACAAAATTAGAAAGAAACTAATCCACCAAAACGAAATAATCAAATCATCTTTTGCAGTGATCAACAGAATTTGAAATACCAATCTGTGCAAATTGCTGAAATGATGAAAACCTCTATTTGCTATTTACTAAGACCTATACAAGGATGATTATCAGATGTTTAAGGTGTTGCTAAACAAGCAACTAGAAAATTGCATCCTCACAATTGTAAATTATAGCAGTAGAGCTGAAAGATTGGTGCGTTTATATATAATATTTAACCCTGAGAAACATAGCGATCGACCCACATTCCGTTCAAAATATGATTCTATAGTAGGGATGACTGGATGACAATAATAATTTTAAATAAAGAAACCAATTTTTTAAAATACATAATAATACTTCCAGGTGAAATTTTCGTAGTACACTTAGGACAATGATGATGTAGATTGTAGAGCTTTAATTCCATTAGAATTAAACTGTTTTTCCTGCACTGCAAACCACTTATTCACAGCAGCCATCATCTTCTCTTCGTCCGAAGATGTTCTTTTAATTTAGGAAACAGGTGAAAGTCACTGGGGGCAAGATTTAGCGAATATGGGGATTGTTTCAAATCCAACATTGTGTATAGCAGTCATAGAAACTCAGCTCTTGTGAGCGGGAGCGTTGTCTTTTTGGAACAGAACGCCGAGTTTCGATTTTCCACGCCTTTTTTTGCTTTACAGCTAAACGAACTTTTGGTACGAGTTTTACGTAATAGTATCCCGTTAGTACCTGACCAGTTGGTAAATAATCAACAAGAAGAACTCCCTCAGAATCCCAAAACACTGTTGCCATTATCTTTCCGGCCGATGGAGTCAAAGTGATGAACCCAGGTTTCATACAAGTTAGAGTTACAAATCTTTCAAAAAAGCCACCCAAATCTGTGTCCATTAATCTCAAATTGCTCGCAGCATTGAGAAACTTGGCTCGCTTCTGATCAAGTGACAACATTTACGTAATCCATTTTGCGCAAACTCTTTTTAGACGCAATTAAACCTACTATATTTTCTCAGCGCTTCCAAAGGAAAAGCTACATGCGTCAGCAATATAATTTGACCGTAATTCTCCAACCACTCAGTACCATATCATGGACCAAATCTTGACAACAGTTTTTGACGGTCCAGCAGGTGGTGCATGTTGACACAACTTCCTTTCTAATTTGAAATCCCGGCACCAACTTGTAATTAGTTGATATGGCGGAGAAGAATGTCATTATAAATTTCCTGCGGTGATAAACCCTTCTTAAAGAGGCATTTTATCACATCCCTTGTCTCGAATTATTTCATTTCAACAAAATTACCAGCACCACAGTAATATTAAAAATATAACTTTTATAATCAAGAAGATAGGCACCTGCACCTTGGCATATATTAATGTCAATATCTGACGTTTCTAGCAAAAAAATATTCATTTGTCGGTCAATGCCTTGTAATAATTGATGAACCATCCTCGTATTTTGCTCTAGAAATATTTTATAACCTTCCTCAACTACGTATGCTATAACCTTTGCTTTTCATCGTTAATATTTCTAATTTTCGACAAAATAAAGTACAATTCTGTAGGTATAATATAATATAAAATAATCCACATTTGACGATATAGTTGCAGGTAGGAGTAGAGTATTCAACCTGCCAAAATGCAAGTACAAAAGGCCGGTTGCAGATGACAATGCTAATGAATAGTCGATCTGATTATAATCTGTGAAGCGCTTTCATTACGAGATTTGCACAGTTCGTTAGGCCGGTGTGTCGGAGCGACAAACCTAAAATCTAAAATCTAATTAGAGGAGGTCATGTGAAGATATGACTTGTACACGTGATCTTGTTAAAGGGGCACAACTGGACATAAGGGCGACGAAGCGTGCTCTAATTGCTTGCCTTTCTCATAACCGGTCACAAGTTTCCGGGGCCACAATTAAGGGCCGCAGGTCCTTTGAACTTTGGCTGATTTCCTCTTTGGTGCTGCTTGCCATACTTACTTTTTCCAACGATTACTGCGTATAAATCATCAATGGGGCGTTCTAGGCCCGCGAAGCCAGCGCCGTGTGAAATTTTATTGCTCGGTATAAAAAGTTTCCGTGTTTGATTTATCTGCCAATATACAAAACCAACTTGTATAATATCGACTGCTCCGTTATAAAAAAATCCGATATTATTACGAACCTATCGAGAGATAAAGACAAAGTGCTTCTATTAACTTTTATAGTATGCAGTTTTTATCGCTTGCGTTTCTAAATTTTTACAACTTTGAACATATGCAGTCTTCTGTTTGGCTGTTTACGATATAGGCTGGATATTTCGTTATTTTCATTGTCTTACATTTGCATACACAATTTATTCCTAAAGATTTCAAAGCTTTTAACACACGCTAGTTCAAATATTTTATTGGCCATCCCAAACACCATCAATAAATAAATCCCAAAGAAATGTAATCATCATAAAATTTTACTTCCATAGGCGTTTTGACATGACTGGGCGTTCCCCATTTTAGGGTTTTCAAATATTTATTGTTATAGAGTAATATTCGTTGAGCTTACAAAATGTGAATTTTTCGTCTTAAGCTTTAAAATATAGGAACATCTGAGTTTTCACGGCGATTGTTCGGCAGTCAGTTTTATCGACATGCTTTTAAGTTGAATAACTCCAATGCCACGATCTTTTCTACTACTTTCGCAAAGACATGGTAACAAGGCCCTTGTGATGTTAGGATTACTTCACGAAAATTTTTCTAATAATCCTAGTTTACCTCGACGGTACTACTACATCATGATGGTAATATAGTAAACAGTTTCTAATAATACGTTTATATAAATTATATGTCACGGTCTAAATTTCGCCTTTTCCTAAATTACAGTATTATAATTTCATTATACGTATTTCTTATACCGTGAGAGCAATAAAAACCCAAGCCAAAGAAACGCTCGGAATTTAAAAGTCTTCTCTTAGATTAATCTGTAATTATAATGATGTAAACATTATCAATATTTTTAACTGACATATATTAATAATTGAAAATTTACATTCAAAATTTAATAGGATATTTATTTAATTATTTATTAGAGATTTAAAATTAACATTTTATTTTGCCAGTATTTGTCTGTACTATTAGTTAGACATATCCAGGGTTACATTTTACAAAAGATGTTGAAAATGTTGACCGACCTTCTGTTAAAATTTTCAAACACAATTTTTTTCACTCACCAGAGTATCAGAGGTAAGTTCATCTAACTTTTGTGAAATGGCATTTTGTAAATTTTCTAAATTCTACGGTCTACTACTAAAAATATTGCTTTTTGGATAAGGGAATAGGAAGAAGTCTGGAACTGTAAGATCGGGTGACCTTGGTGGAAACAAATATCTACTAATAAACCGATCATCATAAAATTCCTGTAAAAATTATATGACACGATTAGCAGGATATGCTGTGGCATTGTTCTGCTGGAAGTAACCATTACTAATATCAACATCATGAAGTTCGTTAAAAAAGGGGGTTAAGATATTATAAAGATTATAATCGGCTGTTATATTTTCTGCACAAAACTTGGAAACTAACTTCTTGAAACAGCGCCCAATAAACCGATCTTTTGTGAATCTAAAGATGTTTCCTCAAACATATGCGGATTATCCGTTTCCTATATTCTCATATTTTGGCTGTTAAGATACCCATTGAGGTGAAACCAGGCTTCATCGTTGAACCATGTAATATCCAATATATTATGATTATTTATGTTGTTTAAGAACCAGTGGCAATAATTTGTTCGAGTTTGAAAATCACGTGGTAAAAGTTGATGATCCTTTACATTTTGTATGGAAACATGCTCAATCTTTTTTTAATTGTTTGACAGGTACCGTATGACAAATCAATCAAAGTTTTCTGATCGACTTAGAAGCAGTTGTTTGCATGATATCATTATTAATAACTTCTGCAAAAAACACAAGTCAAATCCCACTGTGGGATTTGACTTTTTTTTTCCTCGACGTATTTACCTTATCCCATTATGTGGCAATTGAGCTTCAACGAGTTTATTAATAAGGCTAGTCAGGCCACCTTAGTCCAAAAATTTAAACAGCTACCTTTTAAGAAAAAACGAATCAACCACACCATTTTCTTTCTTACGTCATGCATCAAGGAAGACCTTATTCCAAATTTCATTAAAATCAGAACCAGTTTATCATCACATACTGCCAAACAAGCTATTGCGATTGCCCAGATGATCTGGCTTAAACTAGAAAGGAAGAATTGGCACAGAGAACGAGATTACACCACCCTCCAGCTTCAAAGAATACACCTACACCTGGCCAATTGGTTCATATAAAAGAAAGTGGGATTTGACTTGTGTTTTTTTCGTCGAGGTATTTACCTTATCCCATTATGTGGCAATTGGACTTCAACAAGTTTATTAATATTGCTATTAATTATTTTAATTCTTTGTACCACTATAAAAATAAAATTTCAAATGTAAACTATCAATTATTAACGTATGACAACTAAAAATATTTCTAACGTTCGCATTTTTTAATTACAGATTAATCTAAGAGAAGATTTTAAAATTCCAAGGGTGCCTTTGATTTGGGCTTTATTGCGGTCACGGTGTTTGTAAGTAATGTAATTATATTTTAAGTCTGATAAAATATTAGTCCATAGGTATTCATGGATCCTCATATAAATATATCATGCTGCGTCCTTTTAACTGAAAGCTACCGTGACAACATTTAATCGAAGGAAATCCATGCTTTGTGCCATAGCAGACGCCTGAAAGACCAACCAAATTGTTTGAAATCTAAAAAAAGGTTACAATTTACAGTTTTCAAAATTGTCTCTTTTCGTTCTGAGAATAAAGCTGCTACAGTTGTTCTATTAAGCCGCGTACAGACCAAAATCAGCTCTTCACGAACAGTTCGCGAGCTGTTTGCGAGCTGTACGCGAACAGTTCGCGCGCTCAGCGTCCACACCACTGTTTTCTAATTGAAACCCGAGTTCGTCATTTAGTTTGAAGGCACTATACTTCATTCCTGGAGTCGAGTCACTGCGTCAAAACAAATTCACGTGCAATCTTTAAACGCTTAGTACACATGGCCGCAACTCCAACATAAAATAAAAATGCACGTGAATAATAATAATTAATTCTATTTTCCATATTAAAATTTGAAATAAAAGGTATTCTATTAGCATGAGTGCAACTTCAACGGGAAAAACAAATTTTGAATAAACTACAGATCGAGTCGGGAGGAACGCGCCAAATTCCAGTCGTGTATTCTACGCGGATAACAACATTTCAGTTTTTTACATTATTTTTGCGCGTAGAATACACGACTGGAATTTAGCGCGTTCCTCCCGACTCACCCTTTCTAATCTACAATGATAGTCATATATGTGCATATTGTACATAGTGCAGTAAATATGAGGTAAAATTAAAATACACATTAATAGATAATAATAATAATAATAATTACATATTTTTCGTATGGACATTTGAAACAAAAGCTCCTTAATGGGACAGAAATTCGTCTGAACTGCTATCGCTGTTATTAATGTTTATAATTAACGGTTCAACTGCAGCCTCAATCATATTATCCAAACGCCAGAATTATCCTTCAACTTTGCTAATTACATGTTGTATACAATTCAACTACTTGTCTGAAGTAATGGTATTAACGGCGTCATGAAAAAGATTTTTCACATCTGTAAATTCAAAACTTTTGTTTCTGTCTGCTACATATCCTTTCACTTGAGCCCAAATTAGTTCTATCGGATTGAGCTCACAGTGATATGGTGGAAGACGCAAGACAGTTATGTTTTTCTTTTTTGCCATTTCATCAACAACATACTTGTTGTACAGTGGCTTATGTCTATTTACTATTTGTAATAGTTCAGCGTTTAGCATATCCTGTTCGTATAAAATACTTTTTGAAGTTAACCATTCTTTAATTTTTGGTTTTGTCCATGCTGTTGTTGGGGTTTTATCCCGTCTCCGAGAATGGTAAGACGCATTGTCCATCACAACTACAACATTATCTTCAAGTTTAGGTAGAATTCCAGCAAACCACTTTTCAAAATTTTCGGCGTTCATCTCTTCGTGATAATCTCCGCTTTTTTTTAGACTCAAGTGCCCATAATCCCTCCTTAACAAAACCAGCGCCACTGCCTATATGAGTAATGATGAACGAATTTTTCAATCCAGTTGAAAGCCCGGACAGAAACGCTTGTTTCGATGACTGAATACGTTCATCTTTCCATACTTTACTTTTTGTATGACCAGCATTTTGCCAGTTTTTCATCCAAGAAATAAATTTTGCGGTTTTCCTGCCTAAACTGCCTTATAGGTACTTCGTAAGTATTTTCGCCGCCATACCATAATTTCCTCTTTGTCACATAATGCGCTGTCGCGACCCCGTCTTCTTCTTCTTCTTCTGTGTATAGGCCAGTGGCCTGTTAATTACCTACAATGCAATAGGTTCTGTGAGCCCTCTTTGCACGTATGCCGGGCAGGAGGCTACCCTAACCTGTCGAACAGAGAAGAGTGACTCGACTCCAGAAATGAAGTATAGAACTGCTTTTAACACGTGTTCGCGAACAGTTTCTTTGAAGTTACCGCTCAAGTAGCGAACTTTGGCCGAACTCCCCAATCGACACGAACTGCTCGCGATCTCTAGTATACACCGACTTCTACGGCGGTTCGAGAACTGTTAGCGAACTGTTCCCGAACTATTCGCGAACTTGGTCTGTACGCGGCTTTAGGGTTACTACATATTATTATTATTTAGACTTTTAATTTAACTCCCAATTGACTAATGCCCTAAAATGTTATTGTGCATCTTCTTCCAGTATTGCAACTTTTATTGTGATATATTGTGATTATATATATTACAATTAACTGTTGTGCTGCAAGAATGGGTTGAACCTATTTTGCCACTTTAAACAGGTACCAGATGAACTGAGTATTTAGATACTAAATTACACATTATTTTCCTAGTGCTATTGTGTAACTGTTAGTTATTCTTGTACACAACTACGGATTGTGTTGGACGTAGAAGTATGGTTGCAAATATCCACGTTGTAACAACTGCTATTTTATCAGAAATTCGAGAGGTTTTGTAAATAAACACTTTTACTAAATCTCAAGGAACCCATAATTTCATCAGCTATGGTTGCTGCTGTTTATGAGAATCAGTTTGAAGAAAAACATTTTCAAAATTCGAAGAGGGTATGTTAAATTTTAATTCTGGACCTATTACAATTGTTTCAGATTATCGGAGAAGTGATCCTGAATCCAATAATGTAACAAAACTTGAAATCAATCATTTAATTGACGTAGAAATTAGTTCTTGTTTATGTTCACCCTTCAACTACGACTTGCTCTATCAGATACCTCCTGTTATTTACTAAATGAAGTAGTAAACAACTTTATTTATGACCAAGATTATTGTTTGAACGATGCTACTAAAGATTCTTGAATTTTAAATACGAGCGACATGGTAAGAACGATCGAAGGCTGTTGTCGAAACCAAAACAGTCCAAAAGCACCACGGCAAAGATCTTTATGTTTTCAGTTCGCCACCTAACCGCTAGGAGGTTACGAAGCTACGGCTACCTTTCATTTCTCCTACGAATATGTCCCTGACATAAACAAATCGTACAGGGTCCTGTAACAAACGTAAACATTATGAGTATGTAAGGTTATGTTCGATTACTTGTAAGCGTTTGTTGACGAGGGGATGTTCCCTCTTAAAATCTAAAAAGATTGTAGTTTAATAGTTGACTTGGTGGAGGGTACATCTTTAGATGTTCACATATTTTAATGGTATTACCACTAAGGTAACTTAGTTGTCAAAACATGCTTCTAGTTTTTCTAAATATGGTGAGGGTTTGCATAAACATTAGTATACTTATAGTACTTTCTCTGTTCAACCCAAAAATATATTCCAATTAAAAATTCCTACTTTACCTACACCAATAGAGGTTTTTCCACTTTGGGACCTACTGCTAACTTCCTAGGAACTGGTATAGTTTGGAATAGAAACCCATTTTAATAATGCTGTTCGCATCTATGAAAGATTTTCAGAACATTAAAACAGCAACTATTTTGTAACATCAAACCTGTTTAAAAGCTTTTTAAATATAAATTCATAAATGCATCTTCTACATAAGTACTAAACTAATTATAAACAATTACACAATGTAGGTAATTTTAATATTACCCACACCGTAAATACGAAAATATACAGATGTGTATATATATATATTGCTATGTAAACTCTTAATAAATATAAATAAACAAATAGCCCCACGTTGGCTAGCGTCAAAAAGATACTATGTAATATAATTTTTAATTAAATATTACATAATTAAATAAATCAACAGCCCCACGATGGCTGCGACCAAAAAGAGGCTGTGTAATATAAGTTGATATAAATGTTATTAATTATATGCATTTTTTTACCTCGGCTAGCTCATAAATTACATTTTTAAATTGGTTACGCCAATAACATTACTTAAAAATACCAGCATCTAAAAATACAAATTACTCAGGGTTGTTCAGTTCGTGATCTCGCTACTGATAGTCATAAAATTCCAATAATAAAAGTTTTTGCAAATACAAGTATTAAACCAAAATAGACTTATCTTAATCCAAACTGTTGCTGTTCAGTGTACATCAAAAATGTTGCCGTCTAATGTACACCCAAATTTCCTGGAATGCACTGTCAGCTGAATCCCGCCAATTTCATTCAGACAGCCTTACTTCTGGTGGCATATTTGACCTCGCACTCGTACAAACCATCAAATTATTTAATCAAAGTGTTGTGTAATTTCCAGTGAACACTTCCAAATTTTATTATACTCTTATCACTTGATATAAGTAAGTTGTTTATTCTTTAAATCGAAGCAATGAACTTACTTTTAATTTCACTTTTTTATTTTAGGTTATGAGGACGTTGAAATAAATAACTCAGTTTAAACTTATACTGCAGGTAAAAAATGTAATTTTAATTTTAGATAAACACTTAACACTCAATAATATTTTAA
>JABXWE010017570.1:0-29828 GCA_014611495.1 Limonius californicus
GTCTTGCAGCCTTACATTCAGCATCGATCTTTCCATTTTCCTCTGTGCAATCCTTAATTTCTCCATTATTCCTTCATTTAAGCTCCACGTTTCTGCTGCATAAGTCATAGTTGGTAAGACACACTGATTAAAAACTTGAGTTTTGAGGTGTTGCGGGAAGTTGGATTTAAAAACACTACTAAGTTTTCCATATGCCGCCCATCCCAATTGTATTCTTCTTTTTATTTCTATTTCCTGATTATTTTTCTCAAAGGATATTTTTTGGCCTAAGTAGGTATACTCGTTGACCACTGTCACTTCCCTTTCGTTATTAAGCATAAGTGGCATAGCGTCGTTCATATTTGACATAATATTCGTTTTGGACGCATTGATATTTAGGCCGTAACTTCTTGCCGAGTTGTTCAGATCTACTATCATTTTGTCCAGGTCTTCCATATTCTCTGCGAGCAGCACAATATCGTCTGCGAAACGGAGATTATTCAAATATTCGCCATTTATATCAATACCGATGTTTTCCCATTCTAATGTCTTAAAAATGTCTTCTAGTGCGTTTGTGAATATTTTGCATATTTAATGCTGATTGGCTCTGTTCCGCCTAAGATTTGAACTGTCATTGTTGCTTCGTCATATAAGCTTTTAATCAGTTGTATGTATCTGCTATCAATGCGGCATCTCTTGAGGGAGTTTAAAAAGGCCCACTTTTCTATCGTAATCAGTTACATATAGTCTTTAAATTATTTTTAATATTATTCAACATTGAATTTGCTCTACAACCATTATAATTGTCATAACATTCTGATTTTTCAAAACCTGTAGAATATGCTTCAGGTGGATCTTTAGCTTTTTTATTTTACGAACATCTCTGTCTACCAAGAATAGGTGGAAGTCGCAGAGCTAAATCAATATGAAATCATCGTTATTGTCAGTAAGATTGTATTTTTCGGTGGTCAAGATATAAGGTGTTTCCAGTGTTGGTTTGTTTTGTTAGAAACAAATATAACTATTTCATACTTCATTCTTTAGTTAAAAATTCAAATTGAAGGAGCAGATTATCGTATTGTACTTTTCACATGATATCAATATCAATCTCCCTTGTTGATAATAAAAATTTCTTTAGCAAAATATCTTCTTCTTCTTCTTTTAATAATTTCTTCTTAGTCAATCTCCTCTTTTACCATTTACAAGACAATAAAAATTACTTAATGAAGCTTTATTAATTAATTTTACAGAATTAATTACAGAATATAATCAAAATCTACTTATGCAAAGAAAATTGCCTTTAAATGCACAAAATTTTTAAATCATGGAAAGTGTTATTATAGTTTTGTCTAGTCAATCAAAATTGGCCTAAAAATTCGAAATGCGATTAGTATAGCTGTATAGTCTATTGCTATCCTGGCAACAAACTAGCGGTAAAGCAGGAGCGTTGATTATGTTTAAAATTTAACAGTGTAGTGTGAGCGGTGAGTTCTGTGATGAATCATCAGCAGACAGGTTCAATTAGACATGGACCACAATCAAAACAGTGCGCCATGTATAATCAACTGCTGCATATCAACACATTGCACTGGGAATGCATTTAAATTGTGACTCGGAAACGCAGCAATTATTCCGAATGATTTAATACCTGAAATTGGTGGATAATAGGGTGTATTTACACGCCAATATACCTCTCAGTTCCGACAGCGTCAACGAGCCATCTAATATACGACTTCTTGGGCCACTTGATTATACGTTACTGCAAGAAATTACGGTAATATTCTTGTATTTGCTTGTTCAAAACTATCTAGGTTTTAGCAACCTGCAATGCTAGGTTTCAATACCACAAAATGAATTGTTTTTAAATTAGAATGTGTGTTTTCATATCATTAATAGCGGTTATTCAGTATCTATTCGGTAATATTGGGATTTAATGACAATTATGTTTTCCAATAACCAATTCTAAATACAAACTACAGCAAAAATTTTTTTTTGCACATTTTCAAACCCGTATTAATACATCCAAGGAAATAGTTTTATACAAGGAGTAGGGGGAGTTCGTGAAAATCGCTTATGGTAGAAAATCTTTAGTTGTGTACAGGGCGAGTCAAAATAAGTGGGCGCCACCTTCCAAATCCAGCCGATTGTAGGTCCTCGTGGAAGTCCGAGAAGCCAACAGCTTACGGGAATGGGACCTATCTTTATTGTGCCTCATCCTATATATTTAAAGCTTGCAAAATTCTTACACAAACAAATACAGAGTACAAAAAAATAAAAGAGGCAGTAAATTTTTTTAAGACTCATATAATGAAACGGTTAAAAATGACAATACAAGAAAATGACAAGTGATAACGCTATAAGTTTGGATTACATATTTTTAAGTTTTTTAACGTTCAGAAAAAAACTCGCCGCCACTGGTGCAATGGGATTTACGTTTTTTATACAGTTACGTACACCAGGCACGCTGCAGTTCACAAGAATAAAACGGAATATAATTCGGTAGTTCTACAATTAACAACTAACACCACATATGGCGACTGAAGGTCGTCTTTTTATTTACCTGAAAACAAAATTTGAAGTTTGCAAGGTAACGCGAGAAAAAAAAAGGTTTCTTTATCACTACACAAAATCTGGATTTTTACCTGGAACGATTCTAGGAGCGGCGGCACAATTTCGGGCGATTTCCAGATGCAGGAAAATATGTTGAACTTCAGGCTGTTAATCGTTGAACGATAGTAGCAGCAACAGGACCGGCGCTGGGCTTCGAAATTCATCCGCCGAACGGCGATCTGCCAATTCACAAAGAATTGCCTTTTGTTTGGGTTTAAAATCCTAGCATACTTCTATAATATCCGACAATTGTAGATGTGTTGTTTTTCACCCCATGGTAAAACAACGAAACAAAAATTACACCAGGAATACCCGTCGAAAACCCAAGCCGACACTTGCAGCACTCGATATATATACGGCCCTCCGCTGAAGATGTAATTTTGGGAAGGTCCGGAGCCAAGAAAGGTGAAAGATTGACTGCTTGAAAAACGCAACGGGAATCTGCACCTTCCCCCCAAAAAGATTGCACCATATTTAGAAATGTTATGTAAAAGTTCTAGAATAAGGGACACGTGAGTTCTGGGAAGCGTCCGAGGTCAAGCGTGGAAAAAACAATACTCGGCAATTTCGACACCAAAGAAACTGTCAACATAACTCAAACTTAGAAAGATAAAACAAAATAGCGAAACGGTAACCCAAATAATAAGACTGCAATTAAAATAACGTTATTAATTCCGACGAAGCGGCAAACCAATTAAGAAATTAATTCATATAAAGCGGCAAATTTGAAACGATCATAACACCTGCTCATAAAATTCTTGTGACTGCCTCCACATCTATCTGTACTTCTGCGTCAGAATTAAAATGCCGACAATTTAGCACCTTTTTCAGCGGTCCAAATATGGAAATCGCAAGATTCGGGATATAGGGTGGATGCTCTGAAACCCTCCATTTCTTTCGTTGAAGATTTTATTTTACCACATTAGCAACATGAGGCCTAGCATTGTCGTGCAGCAAAATGACCCCAAGCGTAAGTTTTCCATCTTATTGCTTGATGAGCTTGTTCAAAGTTTCATTGTACAGATTTGGATTGACATTTACGCCGCCAGGTTCCTTAAACTCTACTAACAAGGGTCCTTCATGGACGAAAATAAAATGTTAACATCACCTTGCCTGCAAAAGGTTGTGCTTAAACTTCTTCGGTGGTGAACTTGAATATTTCCACTGCATTGACGATAGCTTACTGGAAGGGTCATAGTAATGGCACCAAGTTTCATCACCTATTGAAAGAAGAAAGTCATCACCATTTTACATATAGGCATCTGTGAGGTGTTGCAGAGATAAGCCCATTCGCAAGGATGTTTATTCATTAGACAAGAGACTAGGAATCCATTGCGAACAAACTTTGCTGTACCTCAGATTCCGAACAATACTATGGACAGATTCTACACTCGCACCAACAATTTCTGAAATTTCTCTAATTGAAATTCGACGATTTTCTTTAATAAGGCCTTCTACATATTGCATATTGTTTCCTGTTAGTGCAGTACACCGTGCGCCTGGTCGCGGCTCATCCATTATCCCCTCTTTTCCATTCTTAAATGTTCGGCACCATTTGTTCACAGTTGGTACGCAATACATGCATTTCAAAACACTGCCTGCATTCGAGTATGAATCTGCCATGGCTGATCAAACTTGGACGGAGTTTCAACAACAAACATCATTTCAAAATCGAAGTTTTAAAAGTCAGAAACAAATTCGAACGCCAGAAACTTATTAATGTGTTGCTTACAAACATTGCTAACATTAACAAACGTCATTTGAATTATTGCATTTGTTTTCAAGGCTAAGTTGATCAAAGATGAGTTTCAGTTGAACAAGCCTCGTACCCGTAAGAAAATATTATAATAGAGGCATACTTAGGCATACTTTCTCAAAAAATCCATCCAATAAAGCCATCCAACAATCCCAAAAAAGCCAGTTCGATTACATTATGATTTTCCAGTAAAAGCATCAATTTCCAGAATATAGTCTGTGGCTCAACGAACTTAAACCTTGTTATCCAATGTTAGCCCATCTCTACTATAATAGAATTTAAAACTTTTGTTGAAAATCGTATATAAGTAGCCTAAAAGAATTATAATTCAGTAGTGACCGCATAAAATGAACCCGGTTATATTGACTCTCGTTTGTTATAACCGTTTATTATTTCTAATTTACTGCTGTGTCGTTTATAATGAATTTCGGCTACAATGAACCGTTTTTGGTGGTCAGTAGTGGTTCATTATATCTGACACTACTATAAATACTTCCTCACTTTATTGCGTGCATTTTTGAAATAGTGGACATTGTAGGGCTGATTTATATATAAGTTTTTTGTTAACATTTATTTGGAAATTCCCAAAATGATGTCGCAAAAAGTATGAGTTGATATATTTCCATTTAAGTTTTTAATTTTGAATAATTGTAGAGCTACAGAGTACTGGCAAAATCGAGCTGTATTAAAATTAGAATATATATAGATATATAGAAAGCAAAGGCTAATAGCAATCTGGAAAATTCCTAAAATTATATGTTGAATTTTCTTTTCTAACGGTATGTATTTGAAGTAGATACAATTAATCTCTAGTCTTAGGCCTGTATGACACGGTACGGAAGTTTGTACAAAATTTTGTTCAAAATTCTGCAAAACACGTATTACACGGAATAGCAATTTGTACAAAATTTTGTACAAAATTCTGCAAAACACGTATTACAAGGTCTGTGAGCATGCGCAAATATGTGCAAATTACGTTGACATCTGTGAGAAAACTGTCAACATAATTATGTTACTGTGGATAAGGTAAAAATCTATCAAAGTTTAATAATAAGTGTTTACTTTTGTTTACATAACCTCGAATGTTGTTTCTCTTTTCGTGGCTTGTATTATTTTTGCGTTTTCGGTAAGAGAGATTTTAGGTGGCACACGTGGTGAAACATTTACATCTTTGCCCTCCTGATCATTGATGATTTTGTTCAAAATTTTGTTCAAAATTCTGCAAAACACGTATTACACGGAATAGCAATTTGTACAAAATTTGTACAAAATTCTGCAAAACACGCATTACAAGGTCTGTGAGCATGCGCAAATATGTGCAAATTACGTTGACATCTGTGAGAAAACTGTCAACATAATCATGTTACTGTGGATAAGGTAAAAATCTATCAAAGTTTAATAATAAGTGTTTACTTTTGTTTACATAACCCCGAATGTTGTTTCTCTTTTCGTGGCTTGTATTATTTTTGCGTTTTCTTTAAGAGAGATTTTAGGTGGCACACGTGGTGAAACATTTACATCTTTGCCCTGTCAGATCATTGATGAACACTAGAAAGTGCTCGTTTGCGCATCAATTTGACGTTGTTTCTGAACCAAATTCTGTAGACTTTAGAGCACGAGATACAGAATTTTGTACAAACTTTGGAACAAAATGTTTCTGTATGATACGGCACAGAATTTTCTAAAAACACGTTGAACAACATTTTGTACAAAATTCTGTGCCGTGTCATACAGGCCTTAATAGTTGAAAAAAGTATATAGAAAATTCATTCTTTACATGGAAAACTTCTAAATGACGATTTAAACAGTTTAGTTAGTTCAGTTGGTTCAAAACCTTAGCTATAAATAGTTTTCTAGCGTTTCATATACGAAAATTTGTTGAGTTCCAAAAGATGACAAGATTACCCGCTCATCTTTAAACAGTACAAAATGTGATAACAATTCAAGCAGTAGAAGATGGTTTATAAATTTATTAAATAGTTGCATTTGTTGCAGTTTTTGTAGTGCTTCTGAATGTAGTACATTATTTGTGTTCGTTTAGAAAGGAAACGCGAATCTTAACTGTTTCGTTCCCCCTAATTCTTTACTAACCTTTAATGGAAGCAAATATGAAATATTTAAAAAGTTTAGTTTATCAAGCAAATATATATTTTGCAAAAACAGTTTTCTGGCAATTGTTTTATTTAATTAATTGATTGGAACAGTAAACAAACTGTTGGTTCTAGAAAATCCTAGGATTATATTTCTTATAGCAGTTAACCTCAGGACATCTATCTTCCTATCGATAAAATTCTATTCTAATAACAGATATTTTGTTAATACTAATACTTGAGAATTTTAAAAATTTAATGAAATACCACCCTTGAAATTGTTCTCAGTATTAATATGAGGTCAAGGATATCAAGAAAATATCATTTTTGATTGTTGCAGATTATTGTTCAATTTCTGTAGATTGATTTTGATGTGCTAAAAAATCGCAGGAATACTTCTTGAAACTAGTAAACACAAAAAAAGCATTCGATTTGTCTCAAAACATATTATCAATTCAAACTTATTTGCGAAACTTCCCTTCACAAGGAAGCATACACTTTGTAAAAACATATGTATTCATTAAAATTTAGAAAATGTAGAAATAGTATGTCTTTGAATTGTATAGAATGATCTTAAAAAACAAAATTAAAAATTACACTGTATTTAAAAAAATTATTTTGAAATTATACAGGGTGGAGAATTTATTTATTCTCACCGTTAGCATCTTGGAAACGGTAAGAGATACGAGGGCGCTTATATTATAGAAAAGTTGCGCTTTTTCATGGCGAATGAGAATCTGAGCTGAATGGCATTAATATACATTTCTGAAGCCGTCTAGATTTCAAGCTGCGAAGACGGATTTCGTTTAAGTGGTGTACGTAGTTTTATTGTGTTTTGTAATTGTCAAGATGTTCACCGATGAAGAAGAGCAGGATATGTAAGTTATTTGCATTCACAACCATAATAATGCTGTTTCAGCGTCTAAAAATTATGCAAATTTGTATCCACATGCACAGCCACCCCGCCGAACAATGTGTGCAAGAAAGATCGCGAGGGCCGTATAGAAAAGGAATCATTGCTACTGAAGTCAAGGTGCTGGCTCCATTAGCGATTGATCCAGAAAACTCCAGCCGTAAAATTGGTGTGGTGTGTGGTATTGATGATTGATATGTGAGGAAAATCATCAGAAATCATCTTGGTGATGATAATAGAAGATTGGACTTTTGTTATTGGTTTCTTGAAAAACTGCAGCAACATCCACATTTTTCTAGAAAACTACTGTGAACCGACGAGTCTTTATTTACAGATTCGGGAATGTTCAACAGAAAAAAAAATTCGTCACTCTGCAGCAGAGAATTTCCATTTAATAAGACAGACTAGGTCGCAAGTTCAACATACTTTGAATGTATGGGCTGGCCATTTAGATAATGCCGTTCTGGGTCCATTTTTTATTGATGGACATTTAGATGAGTCTTGATATTTGCACTTTTTGCGAAACAAATTAGAAGAAATGACGACTTGCCATTAGTAACCCTTCAAAAGCATAAGTGGTACCAGCAAGGTGGAGCTGCTGCTGCTGCGCCCCCATAGTTCAAGAATATTTAAATGCGCATTTTCAAAATTCATGTCTTGCCACATTTGACGCTATTCTTTGGCCTCCACCATCGTCATGTTTAACGCCTATGGATTACTTTCTGTGGGGCAATGTAAAAGACGCTGTGTATGCATCCCCCACGGAAATTTCGGATATCTTCGCCTCAAAAAAAAAATGTCTTTGACTCCATTCTGTGGCAGAATATCCAAAACACAGTGGACAAAATTAATTTGATGACTAACCTCTGCATCATAAATAACGGAGCGCACTTTGACAAATTTAAATCTTCATAATGTTTCTGAAATTGTCATCTTGTTATCGTTAGACCTATAAAATTCTTTCAGTATTTAAAGAGTTTAAATGACAATTAGCAATACAATCTGTCAGTTTAATTATTGTTGCAAGTGTTTATCAAAGGCTTTTATAAATTATTTACACAAATTTCCAAATATCAAGTTTTTTGGAAGAAAAAGGTTATATTGGTTACCAATTTAAAAAGCTAACTTTTTGTCTATCTAATGGTGTGACAATCCAATATGGCGGCCCCAAGAAATAAAAAAGTTGACTGTCGCAGCTTGCAATCTAGAAGACCTAGAAAATTTCTGGCAATGTGATTCAAATGGCTCAACACCTTGTATAATCAGTCTTACATAAAATATAAGCATTACCTTTGAAAAATAATACTGTCTCATCATCATCAACAGCCTTTCCGTCCCACTGCTGGGCATCGGCCTCTTCTCTGCCACGTGTTTCTCCTCAGCGCTAAGGTAGAATCACGGGGGACCTACAGTTTAACGTCGAATCCGAACGACAGAAATTCCAGAGAAGGTTTTTAGCATTAAGATCCCACGGTTGCAAGCCGAATTGGGAAATTGTGTGGTGGGTTGCAGACAAGATTTTTATAAATCTGCATAGTTCTGCTTAGGTTTCGAACCCAAGCCAGAATCGACGTTTTATTCAGAAAGCGAGCGCTCTACCAACTGAGCTACCACCGCACACTGTCTACAAATTATTAAACAAAACATTAGTTTGTCTATCATATGTTTTACTTATAAATTTGCTTTCAAACGTTCACAAAGCTAGAAGGTAATATTTTTGAAAATAATATTTTGGAAATTGTATCTATGGCTCGCGCGTGGAGATCAATACAAACTCGTATTCGAAATTTTTGGGAGAAATCATTTGAAATATAATACGCGACTCAAAGTGTTTAGAGGTAATTTTATGGCTACTGAGTCCACATGATTTTATAAACACCCAGTAGTTAAAAAGAGTTTCAATTTGTCTTAAGATACTTTATTAACAATATTTTCCTTTTCTTTGGGTTCGTTAGATTTCGACTCAGAGATAGACAGACAGACAAACAAACAACCACAATGCAGGGGAGTAGAGATGGAGACAGAGAAAGAGGGAGTCAGAGAGAGAGAGAGAAAGAGATAGAGACAAAGGGAGAAGGGGAGAAAGAAAGAGAGAGAGAATAATGAAAAATATAAAATTACTTTTTTGTTTTAAACCTGAATGTGGTTCTACTTTCACTAAAATGAGATTGTTATCTAGAAATTATAGTACAGTATTTCCAATCACAACATACAGTGATCAATATTTTCCATAAACATCGGCTATAAAAAACAAAACGTGTGTTACATAACCCATACAGTTTATAACATTTGCTACAATTACTAATAGTTCCTTCAATGGTTTTTAATAGAACTGTACAGACTACTTTAAGACGGTCTAGCTATCACTACATTGGAGTTTATTTCATATCCAATACTTTAATTTAAAATAGTGACCCAATACATAAAAACCGCCCATTACCCATACCATATACTACAGTTTTCTATACAATAAAAATATGTTTTCAGAAGACAACACATGAATAACTCGTATTAGTAAGCTTCTGCAGAAAATCAAATGGGATATGGTATATTTTTTTAAATGTACTTCGTTATGTTCTATTGTTACGTTCAAGGTATGAAGTAAAACAAGATTGTACTGATAGCTAGACCTTTGTATTTATTAAACATCTTGAATGAACTTGCAGAGAAACCATCTAGGTTTGTCAGGCAATTGAAATATCAATTTTTACCAGTTCTTATGGAACATATAAGATCATGGTCATGGTCTCAATCTCTATGGATGTGAGGATTTAGAAGGATCCAGGGTATCCCTAAATTATACGTACAAACTTTTGACGGCATATTCTACAGCAAAAATAAGAAAACTCGTTTCAATAAACATGTGTTCGGAAATGCTTCGATAGGAAGTTTTATGAACGTATAAAATTGCAAATGTCTAGTAATTATCTTTAAAATGGTTAGCCCAAATTACTTAGAATAAGAACACCGTTCTTGAATACTTTTGTATGGAAATAAGAATTGTATAGTTTATGATCAAAAAATCAACCAAACAAAAAAACCATTAAAGTATGACATACCCTCTGGGTTCACCAATTTTGATGCAAATTGGATGAAAAATTGAAGTATCTAAGTTTAGTGTAATTTAGCTTGTATAATTTAGGGACACCCTGTATATTGCAGCTACTGAACTATATTTTGATACCTATCAAATAATTGTGCTAAATGTTATAAACTGCATGGTTTGTCAGTTTCCCACAGCTAATCCAAAACTTAGTTGATGGTACAGTAGAAATAACATATTACTCATACGATTGATATTTTCGTAACCACCAAAACAAAGGCAATAAATGGAAAAATGCGTAAACTGGTACACACTTCAATAAATATATCAATCCGAGATTGACACACAGGCGACAAATACTGGAAAGGCGCCGCCTGCATCGTTTCCTATATCTAAATAAGCATTCTGATTGCGAGGATGATTGACAGATGCACTGCAGCCAACGCAATATTGAATAAGGGTGCCAACCTCGGGGTGGAATAAAACAGCGACGGTGCGGCCTTTGGGAAAATATGTCAATCACTGCAACAGCCTTTTTGTCCTTCCCTGTAGCATCTGTCCATGTTTTGGAAAAGTTAACTGCTGTCTCTATTATGGCCCTTTATGAAATTACAAGTAGAGTCACAAACAGATACTTTTATTGTTACCTTTGTTGATCAATGGGAAACTTGCATGTTCGAAAAAGTTCGGAAGAAATGTTTTCTAGGTTCAAACGAGCGATGATGTATTCATTTCCATTCCTTGTTATCAGCCCTTTTATTTATTACTTAATATTCGTATTCATTTATGCACATTCATATACACCCGGACTAAGCCCGTAATCTCTTGGTACTACATATAAATGACGTGTACATTGGAAAAATGGATTAGCCTTAGAGACAGTGGGGCCCTTGGGAGGGCCTATCACCTCCAACACTCGCGATATCCGCTGGGAGTTCGCCCCCTTCAAAGGATTTGTTGTAGTGTTTTAGGGTCGCATGCAACTGCCAAATGGGTTAGGTTTATTAATTTTCCGATTCTGTTCAGGCTTTTCCTAATTAAAGAAAAATAATAAGAACTCCTTGATTGGCCCGAATGGATGTATCAAAGAGAGAGTGTCGTTAGCTAAAACGTACAGTATTATGGCAATCCATAATCTTTATGAGTGATCTCCCCAGCGACAGCAGCGACAGTGTTCGGAGCGGAGGATTAGCTGACTAATGTGATTTATTGCAGAGATATCGAGAGGGGTGTGCATTAGCGCAACCCTCGCTAGCTAATTAATACGTTCTTACTAACCTTTTAATCATAATTGGATAACTGTACTGAGTTGTTAAAACCAAATCACATCTGCAGGGCTGCTTTAAACTTTTAATGTCTTGTTAATTAAGTTAGCTGTGTTTGAGAAGAGGATTGCAGAGTTGCCTCGTTTTGTTTATCTGTTGTTTGTGTCCATATTCGGCTCTATTATGCGAGGGAGATTGTTTGCACTTTTCCCAGTTTTCGGCTGGCGAATTATCTTCGCAAAAATGGGGCGACTTAATTGAAGCCAGTTTTTGTCTTAATTTTAGCCGTTGGAATAATTCATGGGAAGGATTCGTGTAGGCCGTACGAAACCACATGCAGCAGGATGAAATGGGTAGACATATACAATGTGATAATAACCATTTCAATAAATAATACGTAAGGAAATGGTAAGCTTCCTGTTCCTTAGCAAGTGGCGCCACGGTGGCTTGCGGTCAACTGCGAAACTTGCTATGGCTTCTCCCTTTATTACAACGTGTAAGATGCAGGTTTACGAAACTGGAAGTCGTTATCGTTAAACACAAGGTTCAACAAATAATAATTACCTTATTTTCAATTATAAGTACCCAGTTAGGGTCCACATAAGTATATGTACGCTCCTGTATCGAATAATGATAAAATGTAGGTAAATTGCATGTTTCCTGCTTAATTGCACGACTTAATGGTTATTATATTAAAATTATGCTAATATTTTGCATCAGTATGCTTGACGATAAAATTATCTCTATTATGAGACTTCCATTAAGTAGATAAACTTTTAGGTTTTCTTATTTATTACATCGTTAAAAGTAAAATAAATAAGAGACAAAGAAGTACAAGACCGCATTGTATTTATTATATTCAAAATTAAATTCAAATTGACGTTTATTCTAAATCTACCACTAAAGTCGATAATAATAATTCATTATAACTATCCATCTCAAAATAATGTACATTAGAAGTGCGACATCCATAAATAGCAATGTAATTTAATATCCATATTAGACTACAGAGAACTAGATATTAATTTAAAAAAAATAATTGCAGTCGCTTCTGTTATTTAATTTTGAAATATTTAAATTACACGTGAAATTTTACAGCAAAACCCAATTTCTTAATTTTTCAGACATGTGATTTTAAAATTTCATTTGGTTCGTTGGGATAGTTTATTTAAATTGCTGAGCCTTTTAACAAATGTCTTCATTTAAACTAATAAAGCTGCTATATTTGATTTACACTTTTTACAAAAACAACTTTTATAGGTTTATCTTGACGGCGAAAATGTTAATCGTCAGTATTTTGGGCAACCATGATGATGTATTTGATGGCGTTAATTTTGACAGTTATTTGTTTGATTGGCGTTATTTTGGATTACTCCGTTTTAAGGATGATGCCTTTGAGTGGCGCTATTTTGAGTGGGGCTATTTTTGAGTGATGCTCTTCCTGATGGCGCTATTTCAAGCAACGACTTAATGACCGGCACTATTTTTGACTGGCACTATTTTTAACAGTGTAATTTTTTATTTGACGCTATTTTCGATGGTAATATTTTTCATTGGCAATATTTTTCACGTCGTTTTGTTTCACTGGCGCCATTAATGACAGTGACATTTATGACCTGACGCTATTATTCTCGTCGAAATTGCTGTGCGGCACTTTTTTTTCAATGGCATTTTTAAGTGTATTTTTAACGGGATTTTATTGACTAGCGTTATTTTGGATGACTGCAGTTTTAGGGAAGACGCTTTTGAATGGCACTATTTTTAAGTGGCGTTTTTTGAGTGGCGCTATTTTTGAGCGGCACTCTTCTTGATGACGCTATTTCAAGCGACGACTTAATGGACGACGCTATTTTTGACTGGGGCTATTTTTATCAGTGTAATTTTTATTTCACGCTATTTTCGATGGTGACATTTTTGGCTGATTTTATTTTTCACGTCGACCTATTTCACTGACTGTAATTTTGGTGATTCTGTTTTTAGCGGCAGCATTTGTGACAAGCGCTATTTTTGGCGGTGAAATTATTAATTGGCGGCGTTTTCGGGTAACGCTGTCCTTGATGGTGACGTTTTCGGCCGGCGCTATTTCTGACGGTGACAGTTTTGATTTGGTGATGATATTATTCACTTGAGGCAATTTCGGTGGCCCTATTTCTGAGTGGCGGAATTTTTGAGTAGCATTTTTTGATGACGCTATTTTAGTCGTCGACTTTTTGAACGGCGCTATTTTTTACAGTGACATTTATGACTTGGCGCTATTGTAATCGTCGAAATTTTTGTTCGGCACTTTTTTGACAGTGACATTTTTAAGTAGTGTAATTTTTGACAATGACATATGTAACATAGTATTTTTAACGGATTTTTTGACTAGCACATTTTTGACGTCGTTATTTATGACCGACGCTATATTTGATGGTCTTTGGTGACGCTGATTTCAATGACGGAATTTTCAACCGCGCCATTGTTGACGGTGCCTTTTTCACTTAATTATTTTTAAGAGTGACATATTTGACCAGCGCTGGTTTTGACAGTCACATTATTGGCTGGCCCTGTATATATATATTTTTTTTCCTGTCCTCGACGGCGATTACCGTCGAAATTTTGGGTGGTGCTATTTTTGACGACGCTATTTTAGTCGTAGACTTTTTGAACGGCGCTATTTTTTATAGTGACATTTATGACTTGGCGCTATTGTTATTGTCGAAATTTTTGTCCGGCACTTTTTTTGACAGTGACATTTTTAAGTGGTGTAATTTTTGACAATGACATATGTAACATAGTATTTTTAACGGATTTTTTGACTAGCACATTTTTGACGTCGTTATTTATGACCGACGCTATATTTGATGGTCTTTGGTGACGCTGATTTCAATGACGGAATTTTCAACCGCGCCATTGTTGACGGTGCCTTTTTCACTTAATTATTTTTAAGAATGACATATTTGACCAGCGCTGGTTTTGACAGTCACATTATTGGCTGGCCCTGTATATATGTATTTTTTTTTCCTGTCCTCGACGGCGATTACCGTCGAAATTTTGGGTGGTGCTATTTTTGACGACGCTATTTTAGTCGTAGACTTTTTGAACGGCGCTATTTTTTATAGTGACATTTATGACTTGGCGCTATTGTTATTGTCGAAATTTTTGTCCGGCACTTTTTTTGACAGTGACATTTTAAGTGGTGTAATTTTTGACAATGACATATGTAACATAGTATTTTTAACGGATTTTTTGTCTAGCACATTTTTGACGTCGTTATTTATGACCGACGCTATATTTGATGGTCTTTGGTGACGCTGATTTCAATGGCGGAATTTATAACCGCGCCATTGTTGATGGTGCTTTTTCATTTAATTATTTTTAAGAGTTACATATTTGACCAGCGATAGTTTTGACAGTCACATTATTGGCTGGCTCTGTATATATATATATATTTTTTTTGTACCAATCCTGTCTTCGACGGCGATTACCGTTGAAATTTTGGGTGGTGCTATTTTTGACGACGCTATTTTAGTCGTCGACTTTTTGAACGGCGCTATTTTTTACAGTGACATTTATGACTTGGCGCTATTGTTATTGTCGAAATTTTTGTCCGGCACTTTTTTGACAGTGACATTTTTAAGTGGTGTAATTTAGCAATCACATATTTAACATAGTATTTTTAACGGATTTTTGACTAGCACACTGTTGACGTCTTTATTTATGACCGACGCTATATTTGATCGTCTTTGGTGACGCTGATTTCAATGGTGGAATATTTCACGTAATTATTTTTAATAGTGCCATATTTGACCAGCGCTAGTTTAGACAGTCACCTTTTTGGCTGGCCCTGTATATATATTTTTTACTAATCCTGTCTTCGACGGCTATTACCGTCGAAATTTTGGATGGTGCTATTTTTGACGACGCTATTTTTTATGGTGTCATTTTTGGCTTCTGCTATTTTTGACATAGTCATTATTTACCATGCAAGTTTTGCTGGCGAAATTCGTTAGTGGCGCTGTTCTTAGCAAGGACTTTTGTGACTGGTGCTGTTATTGGCGGTGACATTTTTAACATTCTCTATTATTTCCGCTGACGCTGTTTTAGACGGCGATATTTTTGATGATAGCATATTTGACTCATACTATTTTTGCGTCGAAATTATTGGCTCCGCTGTATTTGATGGGCCTGGTTAACAATGTTTTTTGCCAACCTTATTTTGACGGCGTTTTCATTAACGGCGAAATGTTTGGCTGGCACAGCCAGACATTTTAAAGCGCTATTTTTAGCAACTACTTTTTTGACCGTCACTGTCATTGACGATGACATTTTTGACTGTCTCTATTGTTGGTGGCGCTGTTTGAAGATTTTGAAAGGCGCTATTTTAGACGACGCTATTTTTCATGGCGACATTTTTGACTGGCTCTATTTCAGATTCAGTATTATTTACCAAGCTAGTTTTGACGGTGACATTTCTTAATGACGCTATTTTTAATAACGCATTTTCTGCCGGGGCTATTATTGACGGTAACATTTTTGACTGCCGCTATTTTTGGTGACGTTGTAATTGGCGACTACATTTTTGATCACTTTATTTTTGATAGTAACATTTTTGACTATTTGTGATATCACTATTTCTTGCGACCATATTTAGCTCGATGCTGATTTTTACGGACGTTATTTGTGATGGGCACCGCTTTTAATGGTGCTGTTCTTGGAGGCATTATTTTAAGGCGCTATTTTGACCCCAACTCAAACCTTACTAAGACGGCTCTGGAAATCAAATTATTTAGCTCTGAGTTGATGTATCTAGTTAATAAATATATTAGTGTTCATTTGAAAGTGAGATATGTAATGTCAACCTGATTTATCTTAATCATAATTTAATACCCAAAATAACCGAATCCTACACCTTAAACTGTTAAACAAAAACTATTAATTCAGGGGCAGATTATTTGAATCCAAAATAGCAACTTATAATTTCTATCATTTTTGATCTTAAATCGATTTAGTCCAAATCCTCCAATTCAAATTTAAATATGAAATTATTCTGTATAGCAAAGGAATTTAGTAAATTTCTTTCAATTTCTTCAAATTATATTATGTTAATTAAAAGAATCCGGATTTAATTATGACATTTTAAATCATTTTTATCCTAAATCAGCTGATCCAAATATAATTTATAATCTACAAATCAAATAAACAGATTTCGCACTTAAATTATTAAACCTCGATTCCCGCTGCACTAGAAAAAAATTTTGTTTTTTCTAAGGCAGCTTGTCTGAATGAATTGTTTTTGAACTCAAACTAATTAAGCCAAATATTTATCCTAATATAATCGCCACTTTTTCTGATATTGCTTTAAAATTAACATAAACTGAGCAATTGGAATATTTGGAATCTAAATTATTGTTAAATAAATGGAAATATTAGAAAAATTTCAAACTATACGGATTTAATATAGCAATTTTAAATCTTATTTGATCTGAACCTTACCTTACTCAAATCTACTATATACATTCTAGTGAATCAATTTTGAAATATTGTTTAGTCTACTATTTCTACTTTTACAGTGCAAAGATATACTGTATTAAATTTTAGTCTCTTTATCGTAAGCATAATCAGAAGGTATTGTATTAAACATAAAAGCATATTCCCACAAAACATCCTATCCCAACTATTATTAGCGAAATGGGCTTTAAACGCACATCGAATCCTACAGTAATGTAATTACAATAAAGTCAATCAGCCATATAACACACTCCGCTTCGTGTGAGTTCAATTTAGTTAATTTATAAATATTTTATAAACACCCTCTTTGAGGGCTCAGCCCCGCAAGAGCCCTTCCAGTGTAAAGCATACCCCAATATAGCTCCCCCAGCGGGAAACGCCTCATTCGATCTGTTTATCAACCGAGACGTTTTATCCAGTTCTCGCCTTCATGACTTGTATAATACTGCAATTTGTTTAGACGAACTGCATTTGGTTGCACTTGGTTTAGTATTTGTTCTGATTTTCTTTTGTAACTTCAAGAAGCACGTTTGTAAATAAAACGACAGAATTTAAGTATATAATTTACAGATATTATCACAACGATTGTATTTTACAGTAGGTTTGGAAGCTAGACTTCGAAATGCTTGCATTGTATTTACTCGTAATACATTGTATAAAGTATAACGTCTGCTATGGCTCTAGATAGACGTCTGTAACTAGTAACTGTTTATTGGAAACGTGACTCGAGGTTTCCAACGATAACTATTGTAAAGAATTATAATTTAATTGAAGTGTATTTTTTTAATTAAAATGCACTCTACAATGGGTAAAATCAGTGTTGTTCCTATTCTTTAAACGTAACTTCATGGAAATAATGGTTTGTAACGAATAACACCTTATTGGAAAGATGTTCTTAGGGTCCAAGATGCTGTACAGATTCGTTAATAGTTTCCCTGAAGTGTATCTTTCTTAATTAAAATACACAATATTATTAATTCTGTCCCTCTTTTTCTGTTGTAGCTCAACAACACAAGGAGCCATCTCAAACGAATCACTCTTAATTAGAATGGTGATTTTAGTTATCCAGTTGCTAGTGTAAAATCACCTTTGTCTAAATGGTTTGGCTATAAAGAAGATGTTTGTAACGAATCGCTCTTAATTAGAACGGTGATGTTAATTATCCGCTGATAGCTGCAAGTGTAAAATCACATTTGTTTATATGGGTTGGCTGTAAAGAAAATGTTTGTAACGAATCGCTCTTAATTAGAACGGTGATCTTAGTTATCCACTGATAGCTGCAAGTGTAAAATCACATTTGTCTATATGTGTTGGCTGTAAAGAAGATGTTTGTAACGACTCGCTCTTAATTAGAACGGTGATCTTAGTTATCCACTGATAGCTGCAAGTGTAAAATCACATTTGCCTATATGGGTTGGCTGTAAAGAAGATGAAGAAATACACAATATTGTTAATTTTGTCTTTCTTTTTCTGTTGTAGCGCGACGGCACAAGAAGCCATCTGTAACGAATCGCTCTAAATTAGAACGGTGATTTTAGTTATCCAGTGCCAGTGTAAAATGACATTTGTCGAAATGATTTGGCTGTAAAGAAGATGTTTGTAACGAATCATTTTTTATTAGAAATGTACTTTTCGATTTCGAATGCTAATTAATTTAGAAAACCGTATCAAATTTATTGTGCAAGGCATTCTGTTCAAATTTTAACGAGTTAGACTCTATTAGAAATGTGATTTTATTTTTCCAACTATAGGTGGTCTTGAGAATTATTGCCGTTAGTAGTATATTTTAAGTGTCAAATCGTTATTTATAATTTTGTTGCAAGAAGTGATATCAACATTGCTCCTATTCTTTGGTTGTAATTTAATGTTAAAAAATGGTTTGTAACGAATCACACTTTGTTGGTTAAATGTTTTGAGGTTTTATACGTAGCTGCTGTAGGGCTGTTAGTTAATAGTGTACCTGAAGTGTATCTCCTTTAATTAAAATGTCCTGTATAAGATGTAATATTAATATTGTCTTTATCCTTCCGCTGTATCTTCACAAGAAGCCATTCGTAGTTAATAACTGTTCATTAGAAAGCCGTCTGTAACTTTCGAATGATAGTTGATCTAGGGAGTAATGATGAACAGTTTATCTGAAATGCATCTTCTTCAACTAAATACATTGTGCAAAGCGGAAATCACATTAGTCCAAATGGTTTGGCTATAATTGAAAGCCACAAGACGTTTGTAACAAATCACTGTACATTAGAAAGGTGAATTAAACTTTCCAATGATAATTGGCCTAAAACCGCCGTATATTCTTTACTTAAACATCGCTGTGCAGGTTATAATACAAATTTTGTTCAAGTTCTTTGGTGTAACTTAAGGAATAAAGAAGTTTGTAATCAATCACTATTAAGAAAGCGATTTTAGTTTTGAATTATAGCTGATTTTGAAAACTTTAGATAATAGTTTATCCGAAGCGTTGACCCGTAAATTAAAATTCCTTGTGCAAGACGTAATATCAATACTTTCTGTATTTTTGTTTGTAACTTAATGCAAGAAGACGTTTGTAACGAATCACATTTTGTTCAAATTGTGTAGTGGTAACTTAAAGCACGAAGAAGTTTGTAACGAATCACTATTAACCAAGTTATTTTAGTTCTCCAAGTATAGATTTCGATAATAGTTTATTCGAAGTGTTTATTCGTTAAACAAAATTCATTATGTTAGATGTAGTGTCAATCTAACTAAAACATCTACAGTTTTTGTTTGTAACTTAATGCAAGAAGACGTTTGTAACGAATCACATTTCGTTCAAATTGTTTGGTTGTTACTTAAACCATGAAAAAGTTTGTAAGGAGTCACTATTAAGAAAGTAATTTTAGTTTTTCAATGATAGCTGATTTTGGGAAGTTTCGATAATAGTTTATCCCAAGCGTTGATTGGTTGATTACACTTCCTTGTGCAAGATGTAATGTCAATACTTTGCTTTATTTTTTATTTAAAACTTAATGCAAGAAAACGTTTGTAACGAATCACATTTCGTTCAAACTGTTTTGGCTGTAACTTAAAGCATGAAGAAGTTTGTAACGAACTACTGTTAAGAAAGTGATTTTAGTTTTCCAATTATTATAGCTGAGCTTGTAAAATTTCGATAATATTTTATCCCAAGCGTTGATTCGTTGATTACATTTCCTTGTGCAAGATGTAATGTCAATACCTTGTTTTAATTTTCTGCTTGTAACTTAATGCAAGAAGACGTTTGTAACGAATCACATTTTGTTCAAATTGTTTGGTTGTAACTAAAACCATGAAGAAATTTTTAAAGAATCACTATTAAAACAATAATTTTAGATTTCCAATTATGGCAGAGCTTGAGAACTTTCGATAATAGTTTATCTGAAGTGTTAATCCGTTATGTAAAATTCCCTGGGCAAGACGTAATGTCAACTTTTTCGTATTTTTTGGTCGTAACTTAATGCAAGAAAACGTTTGTAACGAATCACAGTTTCCTGGAAAGGTATAATTTAAGTTTCCTATAGGGATCGTTCGTTAATAGTTTACTTGAAACGTGTATCTTACTTAATGAAAATGCACTGTATAATATTTATTTTATGGATATTGTACATAAAAGTGATTCGTATCAAATCACTATTCATTAGGAAGTTGATTGTAGCGTTTCAACGATACCTGATCTAAAGAATTGTCATTAATAGGTTAGTTCAATTGTATCCTTTCTATTTAACACACTTTGTGAGTGGTAAAATCACAGTTTCAGAAATTGGGCTGTAATTTAAAAGAAGAAGACGTTTGTAACGAGTTACTTTTCATTAGAAAGGTGAATTTAGCTTTCCAATCATTGTTGGTTTAGCCTAGCCAACTGAATATTCTTTACTCAAGTCCTTCTGCAATGTGCAAGGTATAATATCAGGTTCGTCCAAATTGTTTGGTTGTAATTTAAAGCAAGCAAACGTTAGTAACGAATCACTTTTTATTAGAAAGGTGATTTTACTTTTCTGATAATATCTGGTATCAAGAATTCTTACTAATAGTTTATCTGAAGTGTGTCTTCGTTAATTAAAATTTACTATACAAGACCTGATATTAATTTTGTTCTCATTGTTTCTTTGTAACTTAAAGCAAAGGTATGTTTGTTAACGAATTAATCTCTATTGAGAAAGTGATTCTAGATTTCTGAAAATAGCTGGGTTCGTTATTTCTCGATACAATACATCTTGTGTGATTAAATTGTCCTGCATATATTGTTTCTATTGTGCAGTTGTAACTGAAGACAAGTTGAGGTAACGAAACATTATTGCTTATGAAAGTGATGAAAATTCACTGCAGGGTTTGTTTTTATCAAGGTTGTAACTTGATTTGTAACGAATCACGGTGGATTAGAAAAGTGATCTAATTTCGAATTTGTCCATAATAGATTAAATTTGGTTCAAATATTTAGTATAAAACTGAATATACAGTTTGTCCTTATACTTTGGCAGTAACTTGAAAAAAGTTAATATTCATATAGAAATGATATATTTTAGATATTGAACAATAATAATTTTGGAGTCTCATCACAATTTTTATGTTAAATCTGCTTTCCATAATTAGAATAATGTACAGAGCGTAGTTTTATCCACATTCTTGTTTTTTCTTTCCTAAAGCTAAGCAAGAAGACGTAAGTAACGAAATATCATTCACTAGAAAATAGATTTTCGATTTCTGAAAAGAGCTATATTTGGAGGTTCTTCAAATCTTCTGTAATTAAAATAAATTATACAGAGTGTTCCTTATACCCTTGTATTCTCATTACAACATTATTCAAAATGGCGTTGGTAAAGTCATTGTAAAAAAAATATTTTGGATTTTTTTACATTAGTTATTTTGGCGCCTCATCAAAGGTATTAACTTAACTGTGTAAAACAATATATTGTTATTCCAACATTTGCAACGAAACACCTATTAAATATTTAAAAAATGGTTTCAGATTTTCGACCATAGTTGTCATGAAGATGGTGTTTAAGATTTTATTCTTCGTTTAATTGTAGGTAGGTATCTATTGTACAGGGTGTGCTGTGCTTCACCCATATGTATAATATTCTAATTTGGAAGAACATGTAGCCTTTACCGATAAATTTCTGGACAATTTTTTGTACATTTCATAAGGCGTAACATCCTGTATATAGGTATTTTGTTTTCTAAATACGCCATTTTAGGAGACGCTTAGCAACTTTCTCTTTGTTTCTTTATGTGTCTCATAATTGCTGGTTATTTCAAAATCCGGAAAACTATGTACAGTGGGTGTTAAAATAATTGGTCCTAATGGTGATCACTGATTTAATTGTGTTTCCGCTGTGAAAATTCCGAATCTACGTGAAGGCAGGAACAAAGTTTAGAGTTGGCGGTGCTGTCGCAAGGTTCAGAATCCCTTATTCAAAATTTTATATAAGAAATTTATATGTAGAGTGAAACCGTGGTACATGTTGTAAAACTTTCCGCCCAGACTTGTGTTGCGCATAACAGAGCGCCGTTCTTGTGAAGTTAAAGTTTGCAACCCCCAGCTGGCTTCCTCGTCATGTTTTACTTCAAGAACTCGCATTCGAAGCTCGGCTTATTTTTAAGTTGCAAACTTGCGCAATTTCTATATGAATTTAGCATATCCCACAATTTCGTGCAAGTGGCTTGTCGCCGGAGCCAGCTCCCGCGTAAAAAGCTCCAGGCGCTCGTTCGTAACTGCGGTAGGCGTTACACTTTGTATTAACAAGAAATGAATGGTCTTTGTTTCAAAGTAAAATTGCTTAAGAGCTCGAACTTAAAGGATTATAAGCATAAAGCTCATATTCGTGGGAGATCTCCAGAAAACTTTGGTTATGAATTTCAATAAGTTACGTATTAGTATTTACACGGCATCTAAACTCGAGTTGGCTTCGTTATTTATACGAAAGCTTAAAATTTTCATTCTCCCTGAAATTTGTATGTGTTTAACAAAGCAAGGGCTCTTTTGTTAGAATCACTGCCGAGATTATCCCGAGTTTTACAATGCGCACAGAGTGGAGAAGTAGAAGTAGGGTTATTCTATTGAAATTGCCTTAATTCATCTGTATTTTAGAATTAGCGAGTTTGAGCTGTTTGTGCACAACTAAGAAGAGAATTATCCATCCTCAGGTAGATAGTATATTTATTATCTTGCCCAGGAATAAGTAATTCCTATTTGAAGCTAAAATAAATAAAGTAGAATTAAAATAGGGATTAAAAAGCCCTGTTGCACAATCCTGTAGTTGGTAAATAACCAAAAAAAAAGAGGATTTATATTTCAAATTCAAATTTAGTTATTTCAAAAATTAAAAGAAACTGGGAAATTTCAGTCCTGTATTTGATAATAATTCTAATAATATAAAACTGCTCTACAGTTCTCGTCCGCTTCATAAGTTAAAACTATTTAAAGTGTAATTCATCTAGTATTGACAAATATAATATGGGTACTTAAACACAATACTAGTCATAATAATAGCTCAAATATTAATCCATAAAAAACGGTAACAATTCGATAGGTATGTAAAATGTATTCAGAAACAGAACAATTGTACATTGTATATTAGAATGTAGTATACATAAACGTTTATTACAATAAAGGCTAATTAGTTTAAACTATTTTAGTACTTAATAGGTGCTCCTTTGTTTTTAGTAGCTAATTCACAGAATACACCAGTTTTTGTAATTCTTCCTTCGTAATGCAGCGGTAACAGGCATCAATTAGGGATTCGATAAATTCCACTTTTTTGTGGGTTTTTCTCTTCAACTAATGTTAGAAATCCTCTGCCATACATTTTCTATAGGATTTAGGTCCAGTGATTGTACCGGCCAGGTATTCCTTTAACTTTATTGATCGAGATCCAAGATTGAACCGGAGACGGACATTCGGGCGCGGCCGTTAGGGCACGGCCGTTTGGGCGCCGCCGTTAGGGCGGGTGGACATTAGGGCGCGGACCGTTAGGGTGCGGATCGTTCGGGTGCGTGGACATTAGGGCGCGGACCGGTAGGGCGCGGGACACTAGGGCGCGGAAACTGTGTTAAATTTGTCAGACTAAAAGTTAGTCATTAAGGCTTGTAAGGAGTGACGAAAAATTTCACAACCGGCTCTTGGATTTTTTTGAATATGCAACTAAACATACATCATCCAGTATCTTCAAAAGTGTATGACGTTACAAAATTCAAATAGAAGGATTAGTAAAATCACCCAATAGAACCGACCTTCCTTTTCTTTCCTTTTTGTTTTTAAAATAATTTTGTTGATAGATATCATTTGGGTTTCCTGTGGTTTTAAAAATGAAATCTTTCCATACAGATTTCTATGCAATGCAGAAAATTATGCATGATTTTTTAAACCTTTCCAGGTTATCTTAATAATAGTTAATAGGATATTCAACGTTATATTGTAGATTTATTAACATTTTATTCCCCCGCAGTGCTATCCGATCTGAAAACAGTTTTAACAAATGTAATGGTCAGAATCACTAACCCCCCAATTATAATATTATTAAACAGCTAAATACGTATTAGCGTAGACTAATTATTAGTCTATAGTATTAGTCAATCTTCAAAACTGTATAACTAAAAAAATGCGGATAGCAGCATTAGTAAAATCATAAGAAAAGGGCAACCCTTCTTTTTAAAATAATTTTATTATTAGGTTATCACTTGTTTTTCCTATTATTTACAGATTTTACGTAATAAATAATGCAAAAAAATCATATGTACTATCTTTGACGAGTTCATAATAACAGTTAATAATTATCTATTTCAAGTTACCTACAATCAAAATTTTCTTCTCCTGCAGAGTTGTTCAGTATGAAAACAATTTTAGCATATGTAAACAATATTGTAGTTTTTTATATTGAGCACAGACATTTTATTAGAAGGAAAACTAATTTGAATGTTATAGTACCAAGAATGATAAAAACAATCGCCCAAAGGCATACCCACTATATTGGTGCAGCATTATTTAACAGACTTCCTCATATCTTAAAAACTAGATCCCTATAAGAAAATTTGTTTCGTAAAAAGATGAAAATTTGGATTTTTGATATGACGGTAATTTGTTTTAAATATATTTTAAAAATGTAAATAAAAATATTATTACTTTATCAGGTATTGTCCTGTATGGTTGTACATTGTATAATTAGTCCAATTAAAAGAATTTATTGACACGTAAATCAAATGGTTATGATTATTATAAATATTATAAATACAGGTGAGCAACAAAGTTATAACACTGAGTCTCGCGCCCTACTGTTCCGCGCCCTAGTGTCTTCGCGCCCTTGTGGCTAGTGCCCTAACGGCCGCGCCCTTACGGCCGCGCTCGAATGTCCTAGACCGAAGATTGAACAACCTTTGCTCTATGGCAAGGAGCATTATCATCTTGAAAGATAAAGGTTTTGTGAGGAAATAACCCTTTTCCGCTAGGTAGCAACTCTCCCGCAGGACATCAATGTATTTGGTTGCATTCTTCATGCCAGATACAAGATGCAGTCTACCAATACCTTCAGCAAACATGCAGCCCTATATCATGACAGAGTTTGGATGGTTAATTGTTGGCAGAACACACTGTCGTAAAAATTCTTCTCCCGGAAATCTTCTAACATAAGTGTTTCCAGCATGATTGTTATATTAAACGTAGATTCATTACTAAATAATACCTTCTGTCATTGTTCCGGGGCCCAATGGCGATGATCCTTTGCCCATCTCAAACAGTTGAGTCTTTGTTTGTCTTATAGGAGGAGTTTCTTCCGGGCTTTACAACCCCTAAGTCCAAGTTTAAGAAGACTCCATCCTACATTAGAAGTGCATATACTTACACCAGTAGCTTCGGATCATTTTTTTTAAACTCCCAGTTTTATTTACAATCTGTCCTAGAACAATAAGCAAATATAGTAACCATAATGCTTTAATGCATGTAGGCAGTCTTCCAGCAAATCGTGACTCTAATTTTAACATCTTATCTGTTTACTTAATCTATTTCACATTTCAGTTAATATCGCTTGACTATGTCTGATGGCTTGTACCGCTTGAGTCTGCGCGTATCATTAGATTCGTTAGCTAACCTACGCACTATCCGGTAACTAGCACTGTAAGTCTTTCATTGTACATCGCACTACATTACCACACTTCTTCCTTCACTGTAGAAATATGTAAGTCTCTTTAGTAAGGCCCTTTGCCTGGAATTACTCCAAGATTTCAATGTTGGAAGCTGCCGCGGAGCCCCACAATTGAATGCCGTAATTCCAAATTGGCTTTAGTGTAGCTTCATACAAGAGAACCTTGTTTTCCGGACTGAGTAAGAACCGTCGTCCAATGAGCCAATACATCGTTTTAAGTTTCAAATTCAGCTATTTCTTTTCAGCTTCCATATGTCTTCTCCACGTCATCCTTCGGTCCAGATGGATTCTTAGGTATTTCGTTTTTGTGTCTTGAGGTATTTCTTGGTTATTTAGGGTTACTGGTGGACAGCTGCCTCTTTTCATTGTTGAGCGTTACGTCTGTTGATTTTTGCTCATAGATTTCTATTCTCCATGTTCGTAATCAGCTCGGAATTTTATTTATGTGGAGGATATTTGAAACTCTTCACGGGTCTTTATGCGACCCCATCATAGTCGTATCATCAGCGAATGTTGCTATGATTGTAGATGGAGATACGTGTAGAACCGCTGTGAAGAGCAGGTACAAGACTGGCGCAAGAACACTTACCTGCGGAACACCGACCACACTGTATTGGTGATACTTTTGTGCATTCATCTTGATATTTTACGTAGAATTGTCTATTGCTTAGGTAAGATTTCAATAAGTTTTATATGTTGTGCGGTAGCTGTCGTTTAATTTTATATAGTAGACCTAGTTGTCACGTCTTATCGAATATCTGGGACAAGTTTAAAATCACCGCTGAACAGTAACGCTTCTCTTCTAGGTGCAAGTTTATTTGGCTCATTACTCTGTGTACCTGTTCGATCGTCCCAAGCTGCTTCCTAAAGCCGCACTGGTGTTCTGGAATTAGTTGCTTCTGATGCAGCACTGGAGTTAATCTTTTTAATATGAGCTTCTCGAATACCTTAAACATAACTAGCAACAAACTTTGGTCGATAGGAACTCACGTTTTCCGGGATTTTATCAGGTTTCGCTATTAGTATTATATCTGCTACCTTCCATGATATTGGGAAGTATTCTAGTCTTAGTGCTGCATTAAATAGCGAAGTGATTGTTTTGATGAAGTTTTCTGGCAGGTCTTTAAGGCTTTTCCCAGTTATAAGATCCCAGCCTGGCGCCGTCCTTTGATTGAGATTTTTCTTGATTACATATTTAACCTCCTTCATTTTGAACTTTTTTAATGGCAGTTCCATTTGCAGGGAGGAGCCGATATAGTTATATACGTTGCCTTCTTTTTTCTTTGATATCTCACTAGCCCTTAAAGTACTACGCTATTTTTACCAACGTAAAGTACTACGCGGGGTCTCTGAAGGACCCCAGGCTTTTTTTATATCTACTTCGCTGATTTTAGGTAGTATGGGTGAAATAAGTAAAAACAATATTATTTAGTATGTAATATATATTTAAGGAATACAAAGAAACAGAAAATAACACGAGTTACAGTATGATGAACAAAAAAAATTAAACGTCTTCTTGGAAATGGGTTATGCACTTTATGTTTGAATAGCTGCGTCTATGAATTGCACAGACAAATTGGTTGCATTGATTACATTTGATGTTAACCTTTTTGTCCTGTGATCTAGAACACAGGTGGCATCTTCCCCGTTTTTTTACGTTTATTCGGATGGGCTGTTCGGGTTGTACTGGAGGGCTTACTCCACACGCAACCATTGCTCTGTATACATTGGCATTGTTCTTAACGTCCGGAATTCGCCGTTCCATGTTGGGTGTAGCCAGTTGCTTGCCTAAACATTGGAGGAACATTTTCCTCGATGAGGATTTTGTATAATCAGGGTTCTTGGCAACATATACGTTAAAGCTATTCAAGGCGGCAGAATCAATCACGTTCATAAACAAACGAAAAGGCCAGCGGGAGGTGCGACGAGAGCAAGTATATTCACTTATCATTTTGTCAGCATTATCAACAGCCCCTTTAATGGCGTTATAATCTAGGATCATGTTGGGTTTTTTATGTTCTTCTTCAGAAACAGATGGGTCTTCGTGCTGAGTGGATAAGACATGAACCAATTTTTTCTTTTTTGGTGTGTAGGCCACCATAGTAACTTTGTCAGAAAACACAAATTGCGATGAATAAATTGCTCTCCCTGTGGTGATATTCATTTCCTTTGGAGTGTCTGGTTTATTTTTACGTACTGTCCCAATCAAAGTCATATTTTTTGACAGCAAAAATTCAGCTAAAGCTACAGACGTAAAGAAATTGTCTGTAGTAACACCACGACCAGTACCAAACAGAGGTGAAACTAAATCTGTAACTACCCGGAATCCTTGGTTTTTTTCTGGACGCCCGCCAGGCTGTTTACCGGTGTAAACCTGCAGGTTGTGAAGATAAGTTGTCTTTACGTCTGCAGATGTCCAAATTTTGATCCCGTACTTAGCAGGCTTAGAACTCATATATTGTTTGAATGGGCACTTTCCACGAAAAGCAGCTAGTTGTTCATCCACTGTTACCGTTTCGTAGGGAACAAAGGCTTCTCGGCAATTCTTCACAAAGTCTTCAAATATGTCTCTAAACGCAGCCAACTTATCTGTTTGCGTTCTCTCTAGTCTCGTTGTTTTGTCATCAAATCTTATGAATTTACTGAACATAATAAATCTATCTCGAGACATACACGCTGTAAAGATGTTGCGACGAATGGACTCATCTGTGCTCCACATTTCTTTTACATTTTCTTTCCTGCAATGAAGTATTCCTGCCGAAATCAAAACGCCAATAAATGCATCGAGCTCTACAATATCTATATTTTTCCAGGACTTTTGCTTTCCAGGATTTTTTTCATTATATAGTTTATATGCGCGAGTTGCTTCTTGATTAGTGTATTTGCCGATCTTATTTTTCATTTCTATAGTCACGAAAAGATTGAATACTTCAAATATTTCTTTGGCTGAGTTAGTGTACGCTGTTGGTCCCGGTTTGGTTGTGACAATGTTCCTCGATGGACGGCGCGAAGAACTGTGACGTTCAGAGTTCCAAATACGTCCCGATTTTGCTACGTACTGTTTACTGTTGATAGCTTCAGCTTCATTTCTTTCCATTATTGGTTCTTCCCCATCTTCATATTCAAGAGGTTCGTCTTCTCCTTCCTCAAGCACTTGTTCAGTATTATCTTCCATTTCCGATGAGCTATCGTCTTGAAAAACAAAATTGGGATCGCGATCTTCATCGTCACTAACATTTAGATCATCAGTATCACTATCTTCGCCAAATTGACAGGCTAATTCTTCAAGTTCTTTTTGAGATAACACTTTTTTTATCACGTTTTGACATTTTAGAAGGTCAAACCACTTAACACTTTTGTTCACCACGGTTGATATGAGATTGTGTGGTAGTTATTCACTCACTGCGCTTCACTTATAAGAAACTGACATTTGCACCCACGACGGGGTGCTTTATATACCCCTACCAATGGGTAGCCCCACCCATACAAAAAAGGCTTCGAATGGTCCACACTGTTACAGAACATTCCACAACATTCGAGAC
>JABXWE010017571.1:0-30705 GCA_014611495.1 Limonius californicus
GGGGGGGGGGGGCTACAGTTGCTAGTGTAAAATATAGATTATGCAAGGAAATGTGTTGAAATGCTTTTTCTGTGTGAAAATTAATTGGTAACTATACTAGAATATACTAAGCAAATACGATGGTATAGAATAATGAAATATGTGTTAGCTAGAGTATGATCAAGAGAATTAGGCTTAACGAGAATGAAAACGTTACAACCGCTGTAATTATTTTACTATATCAGTTTTCAGCATTTGAGTATCCTTATCACAACAGGCTTAACAAGAAATCATTAAATATTGGAGACATTTAATTCTGATGAATAGGTAAATTGTCGGGATCAAGTCGTACGACTTTTTCTCAAATTCTCTTCATCATACTGCACGTGAAACTATTGCTAAATTAGCTTAATTCTGTTCGATATATTCAATTGATTAAATTTATTATAGAAATAAATACACCTTTTACGTTAATTTCTGATCTGCATACTGATAAGTCGCAATGCTATTAACATAACGGTTAACAAATTGACGAGTTTGCATGAATTGCTTTTGAGTTATTATTTTGTCATTACAGCAAAAACCCCGATTATTCGAATAGCACAACAGAATGATGCATAAACCATGTAATCCGTACTGTTCCAATTACTGACTTAAGTCAGTTACCACAGCAATAGAGTCGAATTCCTAGTTGTCATATACAACATGTTTCTTAACTCCACACTATTCTATTTGTATGCTCACAGTACTATACACACTTTACTGGGACTTATAAGTATGTGGCTGTTAAATCATAACTATTTATGATAATTATTACAAAACCAACATTACTTTCATTACGGTCATATAAAGATAACTTAAGGCATCCATCAGCTAACGCTGCTTAAAATACAGCTTGAATGTATTAGAAAATAATTGAATATTACATAAGTGTTAAGATGCGTACACATACGAAGCAGAACGAGGCAAGACTAGGCCGAACGAATGCCTCGTTTGGTACTTTTTCGTTGCGAATGAAACAGTCCGAGGTGGATTTGTTATCCATTTGGGCCGTATTGCTGTTCTGAATAACTGAAAACATGGCCGACGATTTGATAGTGCCTGCTGTTGCGTTTCTAGTGATCGCTGATTAAGATGCATACGCTTATGACCAGGCCGAACGAATATCTCGCAATTTTTCGTTACGAACGAGGCAGCGATCCACTGGGTTTGTGATCTATTCGGGCTGTATACATATTGCAGTTCTGAAAAACTGAAAATAAGGCCATATATATGCGTATATATATAAAGCAGAACGCGAACGAGGCAACACCAGGCCGAACGAATACCTCGTTCGTGTATTTTTTCATTGCGAACGAAGCAACCCAAGGCTGCGAACGAGGCAGCGATCCAGTGGGTTTGTGATCCATTCGGGCCGTGTCTGTATAGCCGTTCTGAAAAAGTGAAAACATCGCTGATTAAGGTGCGTACACATACGAAGCAGAACGCGAGCAAGGCAAGAGCAGGCTGAACGAATGCCTCGTTCTTCTGCTTTTTCGTTGCGGATGAAGCAACCCGAGGCTACGAACGAGGCAGCGATCCACTGGGTTTGTGATTTATTCGGGCATTATACATATTGCCGTTCTGAAAAAGTGAAATCCTGACCGATAATTTGACAGTGTCTGCTGCTGTGTTCCTAGAGATCGAGGATTTGCAAACGAGGCAAGGTCAGGCCGAACGAATGTTTCGCAATGTTTCGTTGCGAACGAGGCAGCGATCCACTGGGTTTGTGATCTATTCGGGCATTATATATATTGCCGTTCTGAAAAACTCAAAATAAGGCCGTATATATATGAAGCCAAACTCGAACGAGGCAACACCAGGCTGAACGAATACCTCGTTTGTGTACTTTTTCATTGCGTACGAAGCAACCCAAGGCTGCGAACGAGGCAATGATCCAGTGGGTATCTGATCCATTCGGGTCGTGTCTGTATAGCCGTTCTGAAAAAGTGAAAACATCGCTGATTAAGGTGCGTACACATACGAAGTAGAACGCGAGCAAGGCAAGAGCAGGCTGAACGAATACATCGTTCTTGTACTTTTTGGTTGCGGATGAAGCAACCCGAGGCTACGAACGAGGCAGCGATCCACTGGGTTTGTGATCTATTCGGGCCGTACCGATATTGCCGATCTGAAAAAGTGAAATCCTGACCAATGATTTGACAGTGTCTGCTGTTGTGTTCTTAGAGATGGAGGATTCGCAAACGAGGCAAGATCAGGCCGAACGAATGTTTCGTTCGTGTACTTTTTCGTTGCGAACAAAACAGCCCCCATTCGGGCCGTATCCGCATCGCCGCACTGAAAAAGTAAGAACATGGTCGACGATTTGATAGTGTCTGCTGCTGCGTTGCTAGTGTACGCTGATTAAATAAAAAAAGAGAAGAGGCGCTAGTGAATAGCTAGACTTTATGGGAACAGATCGTTTTCCGGAGGTCCTTCTTCTGCAAGATCGGCTTCTCTTCGTAATATTCTATTTATAAGGTTTTTACATTATTCCACGACATATTAACCCAGAACAAACAAAAATAGGAGTAAGCAAGTGTTTTCGCCACAGTTCCGTTCAAAAGATGTCGACTTCACGATTCACGTCGAAATTGCCGCGCCGGTGCCGAAGCAAAACATGAGCAAAAATCGCCCACACTGACCGAATTCTGTTTGTTATACCGACTCCTCACGGATAGCAATCGCATGGCCTTGGATTGTTCGTCGAACGAGTCGAGACAATGTGCTTCGCCTCGGCTAAACATACACATCTGAGCATGCGTTCGGCCGCGTCTTGCCTTTGCTTCGTTTGTGTACTCACCTTTACATACTGGAGCTCAATTAAGGCCTTTCAGTAATACTTCATGTTGGTATAATATGCTCTTGATTTTGTCGCACACTGTGAATCCTTATTTATAATTTTAGTATGTGGCTACTTTAAGTTATCTTGAAATGACCGAACTATCACTAACTTTGCTCCTCCTACGTCTAAAAATTAGGTATATTTGTAAGACAGTTTAATGTCGCACTAGGTATGAAAACAATCAACTAGTAAAGTGAGGTTAGGAAGGAACTCTCACATGTGAAAAGGCTTTAAGTGGCAACTATGCATTGATGAATACTGTTAATGTATTGATTTACAGCACAGACTGATTACGTCCATGCATTAATACACTCATTTGACACAAAAATATTTATATTTGAGTATAACCATGAGCTGTTGCAATTGGTTTAATACGAGATTCGGATAATCTGGGTTTTAATGTGAGTTGCCGAATTAAATATGTTTTCCTAAACGTAGCGACAAATTGCTTACAAACACGTTAGCCAAGTATTTCTAGAATGGTACTTTTTTTTTAATATTAAGGTAAGCAGTGTTAGTTATAGGTTAACTCTACCGCCTAGTTATACAGTTGTCTGATTCAACCGTTTCATGTTTTCTAGTTGAGATAGCGTAGACTTGAAAACCTGTAACTTTAGCGATAGATATTTTTAATATGTAAGTGTGATTTTTATATCATTATCTGTATACTTCAGACAAATTAATAAAAACAAATTGCGTTAATTTTCGGATTTCATTGTTTCACTTTTAGGGTTTGATGATTTGTACTAAATTTTATACTAATTTATGTTTTTTTTTTCAGTGGCGGTTTCATGACTTTTGGTCAGTTGGCAATTTATTCGCAAAAAAATGTAGAGAAAGAGATTGGTTCAGCCACAGTAGAAGAACCCGACGAGTCAATTTATTTTGACGAAAGCTTACTCACGGAAGACATAGAAATTGAAAACCTTCCGCCTTCCACAGACGAACAGGAAGCGATATGGGAAGAAGCTGAAATAAGAAAATCCGATTTTGAAGATGACACCTTTGAAGTTGCATCCAAAAGGAATAAAACTTCAAGGAGAGCTTGTAAAATGTGTCAGTTTTGTGGAAAACATGTCAGCAATATACACGTTCATATACAACGATGTCGCGGGGATTTCAAATGTGATACTTGCCATGAAACTTTCAAGACCAAACAAGATCTGCAGGTACATGAAGAACTGCATGGAAACAATCAATTCCCATGTGAAATCTGCAAATTGAGTTTCAAAAAAGCATACGAGTATGCCATTCATTTCAAGGACCACTCTGAATCAAAGGCTTACAAATGTCCCCTTTGTGAATTTCAATCCGCCTCCAGGCCTTCCATGAAAATTCACATCAAACATCACGAGAAGGACTACAAATACTATTGCGAATTGTGCGGAAGGGGCTTTGTCAATAAATCCGTATACACCGAACACGTGGAAGCGCATTCGGGAATAAAGAAGTTCCGATGTGATATTTGTGATAAATCCTTCTTGTATAGTCGATACCTAAAAGTACACCGCAAGCTTAACCATAAGAGAATCTTGGAGGGTGTGGAAGAAATTAACGAATGCCATGTCTGCCACCGCACGTTTTCTTTCACGAAAAGCCTTATTCGACATCTAAGTAAAATACACGGTATAGGGAAAGATAACAGCGTCCATTGCTCGCTGTGTTTGAAGAAAATTTCGAATCCGTATAATTTGAAAATGCACATGCGGACACATACTGGAGAGAAGCCTTTCGTATGCGAAACTTGCGGGAAAACGTTTTCCAAGAAGATTTACCTGAAGAAGCATCTTCATTCGCATGACATCATGTTGGAAGACGATCTCCAACCGAATGACGACGATATGCGCCTTATAATTGAATAATTTAGATGTAAGGAAATGTAAACTCTAATAAAGGTTAGATTAAAGATTAAAGTTTGTGTTGTTAGGATTTATTACAGATGTTTAAACGATTGATTTGTATTGTTTAGATGGGTTATATTAAACTTCTAAGATTTACGAACCTCGCCAGATTTTAGTGTAATGGGATACTGTTCAAAACGGTTATCCATACTAGCTTAGTGTTTCCAAACTGGTAATTCTTCTTCTAAGAAGACGATATTTATATGGAATCACAAATAAATATTAATTTATTAGCTCTATTTATTATTGTACAATACACAACTATTTTAGATTTGTGCGACATGCAAGCTTCTTGGTAAGTATAGTAAAGTACGTGTTTTAACAACCACGACAATCCATGTATCATGTTTCATTAAATTGAATGTTCAATTTGAAAGGTCTAGACTTTAACCGAAACGTCTAACCAAATCCTTCTCTAATACCTTTTTTTCTTTCAGAGGGAGTGATACAAGCGTAAAAATAGAGGAGTTAATCAATTACGAGGAACTAATGAATTCTGCGTCGTCGAAAAAGAGGAGGCAGAAGCGTATGTGGTCTTGCAGGAAATGCAATGAAGTATTCAATACGTCCAGAAAATTACGAGATCATCGCAAGACGCACCGGAAGGAGGAAAATGACACGCAGTATAACTATAAATACGATGAAGGTCGGGATCTCTTTATTTGTGACACGTGCGACGTGGAAATCTCTAGCAAGGATGAAATGGAGAAGCACGTACTGATACACGAAGAGAAATTCGCGTGCGATACTTGCAGTAAAACCTTCGTGAAACCGTACGAATATTCGTGTCATCTATACAACCATGACAAGTCTAAAGGATTTCAGTGCCCTTTCTGCAAATACGCTACAAGCCGCCGCACAGCTATTATGATACACATAAACACCTACCACTTACGCAAATTCATATACACATGCAAGCTCTGTGGAAAAGGATTTAATGATTGTGTACTGTACAAGGAACACAATAATATCCATGAAGGTATCAAACCATTCCAATGCGTAGTGTGCAGTAAAGATTTTGCATTCTCGAGTTATCTAACATCCCATCAAATCCGTAACCATAGGGTTCCCATAGATGGTGTCATCGGCGTTAATCAATGTCACGTTTGCTGCAAGCGATTTAGCCGAAAAAACACCCTTCAGAGCCACATGAAGCGACACGAGAACATGAACGAGAAAAAGGTGCACGAGAAGAAGCACCTTTGTGATATCTGCGGAAAGGGTTTTGCCCGCACTGAGAAGCTGAGGATTCACTATAGGGTTCACACCGGTGTCAAGCCTTACACTTGCTCCTACTGTGCCAAGAGTTTCACCAAGAAGGATTATTTGATCATGCACGAGCGCGTTCACAGCGGCGAAAAACCGTATTCTTGCGAATATTGTGGGAAATGCTTCAACCAAGGCGCCCCTTTGAGGCTGCATGTTAGAAGCCACACCGGGGAAAGGCCTTATATTTGCCATCTTTGTAATACTGGGTTTATATCGAGGGGCGTGTTGAACCTGCATTTTAGGAGTTGTCCAGGCAGTTCTACGTGAATAGTTTATAAAGTTTTCAATTTCATTTCGTTACGTTGGAAATAAATAAATAAATGTATTCCATTAGTTTAAAAGTACGCTAAATTTGATTATTTGTAACAGCTATAATGCATTTATAATTGCAAACTCATTTAAATAACCTGTATATTATACAAAGTGTCTGCTTTTATGTAAAATGTGGGTAATTTTCTGGACCGTGTTCTGTTATTCCAGTTAAAATAATAATTTAAAACTTAACATTTGTGAAGTTTCGGGTTTTCGCGGTTTGTGTCTAATGAAGTTACCTCTTCGGGCTTAGACCGCGTCGTCGTAGGATTGATTTATACTGCAATTTGTAAGGGTTAGCGAAACGTCAGCATCAATCAATTTTATCACAACGCTGTCTAATCCCGAAGTGATGACTTCACTTTACATTTGTATTGGATAATGTTAAAATGGTTTAATATTTGACGAATTAGTTCATATTATTGCCTACAATACATTCATCGAACTGAGTTTTGAATAAATACTACGTTCACGTGGGAGAGCTTATGCTATTGATGCGGAAATCCTCTTCAAACTAGACTTAAGTGACTATTTTTGTATAAGCTTATTGCATCAAAACTAAGAAAGCAAAGCCAAAAACAGTTATGTGCACTAAAAATTTAGTTTTAAAAAATGTAATTCAGTTTGTTACAAATCGCTGCCATTGCCCATACAACTTACTATGTAGTCAATAATATGATTAGGATTGATTGGAGACGGTGGTTTAAGTAAATAAACTTTGAAAATCCCTTTACCACCACAATATTTGGAACACCTAAATACGTATTTCGGCAACTAAGCTGCCATCTTCAGTAGGAACTTGGTCAACAATTGAAGTCCACTCACTGGACTTAGACCTTGACTTTGTGAAGTACTTCATGTTACTACTGAAGATGGCAGCTTCGTTCCAGAAATACGTATTTAGGTGTTCTAAATATCGTGGTGGTAAGGGGTCTTCTAAAGTTTAAAAAAACTTAATCATTTATACGGGCAACCATTTTCATGTAAATAGTCCAATAAAATAGTACAGTTTTAGATTCCTCTTTTAACAAAAATATGCAGAACACTGCTTTCACGAATAAACATATAACATACATTTATACCGTTATGTAAAATAAATACAGGTATCCAGTTTTTCGTAATCTAATTTAAGATGTTACTGTAACACGTTCAATAAGAAAATGCTAAATACATTTTATTATTATAGAGTAATCCTAAAACATTCTCCGCTTTTGATTATAAGTTGAATATTTTTTGGTGATTTGTTTCCTACTTCGTCTCTCTTGCCTTATCAATGTTGCTGCTGTTAAATTTAAAAGCAAGGCAGCGAGGTAGAATAATGTTAAAAAAACTTTTCCCTGTATGTTAGTTTTAATGTTAATTTCTGATAATAATTAATGTAGAGAAGTATTGTAAACAATAAACAACCAATTTTTATTATCCTTTTGCTGTAGAGTTGTGTTGATAATATTCGAAACATTGTGGGATGCTAATTTGTGATTACTGTCAGTGAAGAGTTTCTACATAACGTTGCGTTAAAAATAACCCATCCGGCAATAACGTACGATATATAGATTTTTACCACTTAACTGGGCAATGTGGTGGTAGCTCAGGTTGCAGAGCGCTCGCTTTACCAGGCACCATATAAAAATCTTTTGCTGTAACCCAACACACGCAATTCTCCAATCCGGTTGGCAACCGTTGGACCTTAATGCCAAAAACTTCCAATGGAATTTCTATCGTTCGGATTTGACGGTAAACTGTAGATCCCCCGTGTTTCTACCGTAGTGCCGAAGAGAAGCGCGTGGCAGAATAGCGGCCGGTGCCCTGCAGTGGGACCAAAAGTCTGTTAATGTTAATTGGCCATCACGGAAATCTCATTTAGTGTCCTGTCATCTGTCAAGCAAAATGTTAAGTGAACAACCATCATATTTATGTACGTCATTTTTACTAAAACATAATTAAGAAATAGAAAGTAAATTCTTACATTCACTAACTATAAATGTATCTGTAGGAATTTTAATGTTTCGCATAGTAATTGTAAAAATCATGTACACAACCTTTTGCTTGACAGATGACAGGACACTAAATTAGATTGGCGTGATGTACGCCAATTGTCATAGTAGTAAGGTATCTAAGTTCCCCCTAATTGTTAGAAATTCTGTGTTATTGCATGGCACAACAACTGGGACCGGTCGTACTTCGGAGGGCACGTCAAAGCCGTCGGTCCCGGGTATCATTATCGTGGTAGTCGTTAGGCCAAGTCAGAGGCGCTAGGGCAACCTGAATACTCTGACACTGGGTTCCACCACAGCCATACTATACTAACAGATTTTATCTTTTAGATTTGACCTCATTAGAATAATGTTGAAGGTGATGGTTAAATTAATTCACATTTATTTTAGCAGAAATAGGAAAGTTAGTATTAATTTTATTTTTTCGTGTTTCTGCTAGAATATATAAACAAAGTGATCTCGTATAGACCAATTGAAATAAAAATTAAAGCGTAAACAAACTTTAAAATCTTAAGGTTGGTTTCACCCTTACTATCAGTACAATTACCAAATGATTTAAATTAATAAGGAAAAACAATACTATTAATAAATTAATATTAGTACTAATAATATTATTTTTATTTATGAGTTAATGCGATTTGAACAAAAGAAACGTAGAAAAAATTAATGAAACTAGTTCTTCATCAATAAACTTAAGATACTAACAATAAAAATTACTTCTGCACAAGTGATTTTTGATCCTAAGATCTTGTTGAAATCACGAGATTTGACATCAAGGCAAATCTAAGCAAGGCTGATAGCAATTTCTGTTTTCTGAATTTTGCAGTTGTCAAACACATTTTTCTGTTTTTTAAACACCGTTTCACTTGCCTTAATGGAATACACATATTTGCTGAGTACACTGACATGTTTTGAATTCTTGGAGAGATTGGTGGGATTTGTAGTCTAGCGGCAAGGCTATATGCTGAACGCTATCGAAGGAGAGGAAGTGTGGGTTTAAAAAGAGGTAGTGGTGGTCATCCATTTATGGTAAGACACCCCAATATTGAAGAAAATGTGTTAGATTTAATTAAATGGGAGCCTGCGAAAAGCGTACTTGGTATTTCTCGGATTTTAGACATACTAAAGTCCACAGAATTATAATGCATGAGTTAGGTAATGGCTATTAAATAAACATAAGAAAAATTCGTATTTTATAGGCAATATTTTGTGGACAGATGAAGCGACATTTACGCAAGATGCGGTTGACAATACTCACAATAATTATATGTGAGCAGATGAGAACCCTCATGCAACTCATGTTTGGACTGCATCAATACGGGGTTAATGTTTGGGAAGGTATGGTAAATAATTATTTATTTGGTCCTTTTATTCGGTCAAATCGTCTTATTGGTGAAAATTTTCTAAATGAAGATTTTCAAATAGTATTGGAAAATGTTCTACCGATAATTAGACAAAATATGTAGTACCAACAAGATGGTGCTCCAACCCATTTTGGAAAAAGTCCCACTTAATTAGACCAAATATGTGGCACCAACAAGATGGATCCCATTATGGCATCATGATTCGAGATTGGCTTCAAAATCATTTTGCAGATCGATGGATTGGTCGTGGGGGTGCTACCGCTTCGCCGCCAAGGTCACCTGATCTAACGCCCTTAGATTTTTATTTATAGGGTTATCTAAAAGATTTGGTATATATCACACTAGTGAACAATGTGGACGATTTAACAAATAGTATCAACCAAACCGCTGCAACTTTAAACGAACGTATGCTTCAACGAGCACAAAGCTCAATTGCAGTGAGATGTGCATAATGTCAAAATGTTGGTGGTGGTCATTTTGAGTAGTTCCATTAATTTACAAAAGTTTTAAATTATGATTTGTTTTTGCCGTTATTTTTCTTGTTTTTGTTTGTAAGTAATTTGTTTTTAGTTATTGAAAATGATTGATAACTACTATACTTTATTTTTATTTTATATTTATTTTTTTAAATTTATTTAGGTATTTAAATGCGTCGCCTGGCCTAGACAATAATAATTATGTAACAAAATATTTTGTAGTAGTTTTCCATAGCCGGCCTCGGTGGTCTAGTCTCGGTGGTCTAGTGGTTAGCTTATTTGCCTTTAGACCCGAGGGACGCGGGTTCGAACCTGGCTGAGGTCGGCGAGATTTTTCTAGCGGGGAAAAAAATCTGAAAATGCGCCTTCTATCGGATAAGAAGTAAAGCCGTAAGTCCCGTGCCACTGCGATGTGTGACACGTTAAAAATCACTACTGGAGTTGGAATAACCCCAGATAGGCAAAATTCTTAGTTAGGGTGTAAAATGGGACAAATGTGGCCTAAGTGCATAGAGATACTTGGAAAACCGCGTCCTAGATCTCGCTCTTTCAAAGCAAGCAAGCAAGTAGTTTTCCATAGTAACTGTCAAAATATTTTCCGTAGATCATACAACATGCATATTATATGCACAGTTGCCAAGTTTGCACGCCTCTTCGTGGTTCGTGTGAAGAAACTACCCTGCGAAACATAAATATTTTAGCTGTTTTATATTTAGTATGCACTGCTGAACAGCGATACGAGTCGTTTTATCGCGAGTTGTGGGACACCCTTTAATTAATAGATAATTCTTTAGTTGTCAGTATGAACCAACGCTTTATATACCTAACATATTTTAAATGTTGTAATATAGTTTTAAATAATTGTTTTAGCAGCAACGTAAAATAAATTAATGTGCAAAAAATACCAGCAAAATATAAGTTAATCCTTCATTGATCACTGATACTCCAATTTTCGTTGAGCAAATGTATGACTTTGTTTCCTAAACGTAAGGTATGTAAATTTAGGTTTTCCCAAGGTAATGAAAAAATGCCGTCTTGGGAAATGCTTATTTGGTTTATATGTTTGCATGTGTAGACTTTAATTTTTGTGCTTCGTGTATACAGTGCGCCCTAAAACTATGGAATATACCAAATGAAACTGAAACAAATAAGTAATTGTAAAACTCCTGAAACACAACGTTTCCTTTTTTAAAAATGCACATTTGCTTGTCAAAATCATTTTCCTACATTCATCTGTTCTTTTTTTAAATGACAACGCAAATTTTTTCCTTATAGTGTTGTTAAATCTCCTTATCAGTTAAATGGTGATAAAGAATAATTAGTAACCCAAACAACAATTTTTTTTTTAAAATACACACAAATAGGAGAACATTCTTAATTTTAATGAACACAACGCACCACATCTATTTTTTAGGAACGTTAAATTGTTGACATCGAGAACAGTGATAAATATTTTAAAAGCAATGTCAACAATTTAACGTTTCTAAAGCAGATGGAGTTGAGCACGACCTGTCTAGCAGTAAGGGCGCCTGTTCCGCGCTGCAGTGATAGCCCGTTATCAAGTGACCCCGAGTGAACCCAACAAACAAAATTATCTTAAACGTTATTCGTTTCAGTGGTTAAATAATTCCATTAATCAGACAATAAGATTCAATTAAAATTGCTGACCCTATCCTAGCGAGCAAATTAAGGTATGTACGTAATGGTGACCACCTATCTCCCTCAGTTAATGATGTACAAAAATGGTATCTATGGGGCCAGAAAATATCCTAACACAGAAGCGTTATTTACATATTTTCACATCTTGACGTAAACGCGAATCTCTCCAAACGCCCACAATTATATCTGCACCAGAGAAGAAAGAAGATAAGCAGATTAACATAATTCCACCCATGTTCCTTCGTGGACAAAACCATCATAAATACGTGGTCAGTGATGTCAAGAAGCTAGCAAAAAGTGAATTTACCACCAGATACACTGGCAAGTCTGTAAAAGTTAATTTAACTAACGTAGATTACTATTGAAAAGTATCCACACACTATCTAACCAATAGCATGCCGTATCATACATATCAGAATCCTTAAAAATAAAAAATAGAACTGAAGAATTAAGTAAATATGAAAATCTCTTTGTAAAAATAAGTAGATTATACTATAAAAGTAAAAGTCAATACCAGTAGGTGTCGTTGACCTCACAGCGAATGAAAAGGCGGAATAAATCTACAAAGTCAACAAACTTAAAAACTCTATTATAACAGTGGAATCTCGACAGGTTACCATGTTTATCGAAAAGATGGAGAAGCCAGAGTGGCATCAGGCGGTGTTGGAACAAATCCTCCGTAAGTAAGAAGAAATCCCTGCAATCACTGTAACCATAATCGAACCAATGAAGACAAGGGCGTTGCCTTTGGCAATCACCTAGAAACAGCATATGGACCACAACAGCATCGGCAACTTGGATTCTCATACTGAATATTACATTACATAGAAATGCACGTGCCACGCAAATGGGTCGATATTCGTCCAATTTCACCACATGAATTAGCAAAAAACTATTCCGGTAAAAAAAGCCCCGGGTCATGACGTGATTGCAAATATAATACTAACGAATGCAATCAAAAAAATGTTGGCCTATTTAGCTACATTGTTTAATTCATGTATGAGACTCTGTTATTTTGCAAAATTCTGGAAGCATTAAGCAATGCTAAAAATTTGGAAAAAATCGCAATCATTAGTAGGTTATCGACCCATTAGCCTACTCCTAATTATGGCCGAGCTCTTTGAAAAACTACGCACCTTAGATTAACGGAGAAATCGCTAAAAACAGTGTCATACCATTGTTTATTGTAGATTATTGGGAGGGTGAGTTATCTCATGTACACTTAGGCCACATAGGTGGGCCTATTATGCTGCCCCCCAACAGCTCCCCAATTTGGGCATGACCCAAACCATCCAATCCCTTGGATGTACTTGAGGACATTCGCAACTGGTTATCCCCGTTGCATCCTCGACAGTTTGGGCTGTCTGCCAGTCCCATCCTGTGCATGTGTTGATTTAGGGTGCAATGTCTAGATAAGATACCTACAACTAGCCGCAGGTTCTTTCGGGACAGTTGCACACAATATGCAGTAATAACAGCCCTTGCATGACGACAACTTTCAGTGTTTACCCATCTTCGTGTGAGGGAGAAGTTTTTTTAAGGTTTCTTGGTATAGTGTAAAGTTTAATGTCCTCAGGGATATAGGAATAACGGGTTCTGGTTCGCAAATAGGTGGTTCGGAGGCTAGTCTCGCAATCTCATCAGCATCGTCATTGCCGTAGTTTCCGTCATGTCCTTTCATCCATATAAGAGAAATGACATTATCTTTTAAGATACCGTCGAGAGCTTCACAGGACTGCAGCAACACTCCTGAGGTAATTTTATACGTTGGTTGTTGAACTGTCTTTCAAGAATTGCTTTTGTACCATGCATTATTCCCACTACCTTCGCTTGGAAGACAGTAGCAATTTTGCCTAATGGTATTCTGTGTCGTAGGTTTAGGTCTTGTTTTAGATCCGTCGGTAAAGATGAATATGTCCATATGCTGGGTTGGCTCAGCATTGGCATAAACACTAAAGTATGTATTGAAGGCATATTGTGGAAGGAGGTAGTCTACCATTGTGTCTAGAAGAGGAGTCGTTACGACTGCCTCATCCAGAATGCGGGCGTGTCTGTCTCCCCTGCCTGCTGTGTGCCACATACCCTTATGACGCAGCCTCAAAGCCGTCCTCATAGCTACTTCCTCCACAAAAAAGTCGAGTGGTGAAGGGCATAAGATCACCTCTAAAGCTGCCGTAGGGGTTGAACGTATAACACCTGTAGAACTAAGAAGTGTGATACCATATTTTCATTTCGGTTTCCGCAAACACCATTCTACATGTTTTCAGCTACAGAGATTAACTGGAATTATCGAGGGCTTTGAGAGACAACAAACATGGTGCTATTTCCAGACTACGCAAATGCCTTCGACACGGTTTGGCATAATGGCCTCAAATACAAAATAAACTACTTTTTTTAAATAAAATTACCGAATACTTCAAGTCAATCTTGACCCTTGACGTAAAAATTCATAGTTTTAGTTCTACCACCACAATAATTCAAGCAAGAGTGCCACAGGGAAGCATCCTTAGTCCGATCTTGTTTAACATGTATAACATGATATACCAACGATGCAAATAGAACTATTAATGTTGGCAGATGACACAGCTATCGTTATAAAAGATTGGGATCTACCCCTAGCGATAATAAAACTTCAAACTACAACTAACAGCATCACCCATTGGCTCAATCGATGGAGCTTGAAAATTAACAAAGACAAGTGCTCCGCTAAAATATTCACGGAGACCGCATTTCATACAAGACCAACGCTGACACCGTAAAGTACTTAGGGGTACTTCTGGACATCCACCTAATTTGGAGCGTACAAATCGTTAATAAGCCGAAGGAAGGTTATACTAGGCTCACTCAACGTTATCCACTCACCAACAGGAGATCTTCACTAAAACTAAAATCGACCTTGCTATTGTATAAGGCTTTAATCTGTCCTCTGGTATTGTACGCTTGTGTATTCTAGGGCAACGCTTCAACATAAAAAAAATGCAAATCCTCCAAAATAAACTGCTGCGAACCGCTACGGATACCCAGTAATTTGTAATTGTAAATTGTAATTTCAATAACAGAATACATTAAAAAGGTAGTCAAGTTTCACTCAAAATTAAACCATTAAACAATCAAATGTGTTATAGTCAGGTTGCTCTTGCGTACACGTCATCAATTACTTGCTATTTAATATTGAATGCCAGTTCCAAACAACTAAAAAATTTGTTAAATTATGGAGTAAAATCATGTTTATTCGTAAGATCGTGTAACATAGTTGTAACAGTTATGATTTTGATTTTTAATATTTCATAGTTTTTGTGTAAAATACGAAATTACATAAAAACTAGGAATTTTGTTTCCTTCGCCTTCGCGCCTTGTTTTTTATGTTCACACGTCGCTCTGAAAACGAATTCGTGTTTTGCGTATTATGTGACATACAGTTTAAGATTTTTGGTTGAATACTTTCATTTTTCACTGTATAATCGTAGTAAGGTGCGACATCACCAAATAACTGATGATGTGCAGCCTAAGGGCAACTTGAGTTTAGTATATTAACAACGTCATCCAAAATCTTACAATAAACAATCAAACTCTGTTAACAAAATAAAAATGTCATTTAAAGGATGGTCTGCATCCACAAGTCATGTAATGCCATAGCCTTTGTTATAAAACCATGAGTAGCAATAAGTAATTGCTGAATTGGGAGAATTCAAATAAAAAAAAGGAAACAGATGTGCTGCGTTATTTTCATCAGTTTCTGAATTTTTTGAAATTTAAGAGTACCTTTCCCAAAAAAATTATTATGTAGGGTACTAATTATTTAATAACCATTTAACTGGCAAGGAGATCTATCAAAATAAGAAAGAAGGAATAAAGACATCGTCACTTACGAACAAAAGATTGTCGGTAAATAATATTGACATACTAATGTGCATTTTGTTAAAAGAAAATCACATGATTGGGATTTTTACTAAAAATTTGCTTCAGTTTTATTTGATTTGTCCCATAGTTTTCAGGCGCACTGTATAATCTTTCTCCATGCAAAATATGTTATATTTGTTAATAAATCGTATGTGTTTTAGATTAGTGTACATATTATGGTTGAAACAAGCTACAAATGGAAGAATATCACGTACAACGCAGCAAAATCATTCTATCATTAAGTAATGCTAGGTACCTGTTGCTTGGAAGTCTGTATTTGTACCAAGACAGGCACTAATGACAGTGAAGGTGTGGATGATGAGTGCTTGAATGAAGATAATGATGCGTATGTGCTTGATGAATGTGGCAATGCTGGGAAAGAAGACAAAGAACATAAACCAAAATTTAGGAAATGGGTACTACAGTTGTCTTATATGTGATGAGCTTTGCGAGGACAAAAACGAGTTTCCATATAACATGGAGTTCCATCAGGAATTGATTAAACAGAATGATAAATATAGAATAGATACCCCTTCAAATAACAGTTTTACTGCAATGTCTTAGATATGTATTCAACCAAATTTTACATTACCAGTAACAAATGTAATAAGCAATGTGTATGGAAAAATCTACGCATCCTTGATAATTCAGATTGTTACGAAGAATACAAACAAATTCGTCCTCTTTAAGACAAATAATTTCTCCAATAAACACAAATTGGGAGTCTTCAGTAAAACCAAATTCGGTCTCTTCTCGGGAACCTAATTTGGCTTCTTCTCTTGAACTTAATTCAACCTCTTCCTTGCAACTTATTTCGCCTTCTCTCCTGGAACCTAATTTGGCCTCCTCTTGGAACCTAAGTTACCCTCTTTTCTGGGACCTAATTCGACTTCCTGCCTGGAAACTAATACAGCCTCTTCTGTGCAATTGGGCTTTCTCTGGAACCTAATTCGGCCTCAACCCTGGTACTTAATTTGGTCTCTTCCCTGGTATCCATTTCGGCCATGTCCCGGGAACCTAATACGGCCTCTTTCTGCAACCTATTTCGGCATCTTCCTTAGATCCCGATTGGGCTTTTCTCTGGAGCCTCTTCCCTGGTACCTAATCCGGCCTCGTCCCTGCAACATAATTTGCCCTCTTCCCTGAAACTTACTTCTGCCTCTTTTCTGGAACCTAATTTGGCCTCTTCGCTGTATCCCAATTCGGCCTCTTTCCTGGCACTTACTTTGCGCTCTCCCTGTAACCTAATACGGTCTCTTCCCTCAACGTATTTCGATTTCTTCCTTGGAACCTATGCAGTCTGTTTCTTGGAACCGAATGAGGCCTCGTCCCTGGAACCTATTTCAGCTTCTACCTTGGAGCCTAATTGGATATTTCTATGGAATCTAATTCGGCCACTTCCCTGGAAACGAATTCAGGCTCTTCCCAGGAACTTGCTTCTGCTTCATTCTTGCAACCTAATTCGGCCTCTTCTCTGGTTCCTAATTCGGCCTCGTCCCGGGAACCTAATTTGGCCTCTTCCCTGGAATCTACTTCTGCCTCTTCCCTGGAACCTATTTCGGTCTCCGTCCTGGAACCTAATTTGGCCTCTTCCCTCAAACCCAATTCGGCCTCTTTCCTGGCACTTACTTTGCGCTCTCCCTGGAACCTAATACGGCCTCTTCCCTCAACGTATTTCGGTTTCTTCCTTGGAACCTATTCAGTCTCTTTCTTGGAACCTAATACGGCCTCGTCCCTGGAACCTATTTCGGCTTCTACCTTGGAGCCTAATCGGATATTTCTATGGAACCTAATTCGGCCACTTCCCTGGAAACTAATTCGGCCTCTTCCCTGGAACTTAATTCTGCCTCTTCCCTAGAACTTCATTTTACCTCATCAGTAGAAACAAACTCGGTCTCTTCAATGCCAACAAAGTCAGCCTCTTCGGGAAAAAACATTCGGCTTCTAGTCTATAAAATTGACAGGTGGTCTAGAATTACGTGTAATCTCCATTGCCCTAGCTAGAGCAACGTATAAGTGTGCCAATTGCCAACAAGAGTTTAAAACCTATTGGTTGTTGAAAAAATACTTTACAGATTTTCATGTCAGCAAGAAACTTCTGTGATGAGTGTGGCTGAAGTTATAACACAGCATCTAATTGAAAACGACCCATAAATCGTTATAAGGGTTTGGTTTGTTACCGTTGCTCACAGAGCTTTAGCCGAAGACAGGAATCCGACCAACAATTACTGGTTTGGCTTTTCTCTTTACACTGGGAGGTAATGGGGCCTGCGGTCTTTCAACCATAACGCTTCCACAGCTTATGGCGGAACCTTTTTCTTTTCGCATTCAACCTTTTTCCATCTACCCTTACGGGGACTTTTAACCCCACTAACGACTGTAATGGTGTTACAACGACATCCGGGACCAACTGTTTAAAGTACCCATACAATAGTACTAGGCGCAATATTGAACGTAGCCTTGGGACTCTCGCGTGCTGGCCAGAGCAAGTGCTGTTTAATATTAATCAGCAAACGAGAATGATGATTCACGTTGCACGAATCCGGGCCCTTTTGCTTTTTTAATGGTTTGTTAAAAAAATGTAGATGTGTTATTGGCATTCAAACAGCAAATTTGCTGTTACAAACCTCATACTGATTTTACATTTTATTTTATTGGATTCATGTTGAAGGTAATGGCTAAATTAGTTCGAATCTATTTTAGCAGAAATAATAAAATTGTTATTAATTTTTAATTTTCGCTTTTCTGCTAAAATAAATTAACATATTAATGTCGTATAGACCATAAAGCATAAACAAACTTAAGAAACAGACAACTTCAGCTTGGTTCGAACCTTACTGGTAGTGCAATAACCAATTAGTTGCGGCAGGCTTCGTTAACAATAAATTGTTCTTATTAATAAGGAAACACTATATTATTAATAAGTTGAACTTATTAGTAATATAATTTGTAGTTATTAATTTTTAGGTATTTGAACAAAATAAGTTAAGAAACAATCAGCAAATTGTATAGATTACAATTACTGGAATTAATAAATAATTCTTTAGTATTCAATACGAACCCTCGCTTTGCATACTTAACACATTATACATTTTGTAATACTGCTTTAAAAAATTGTTTTAGTAGCATCGTAAATAAATCTGCTTCTGTTTTTTATGGTAATTTACAATCAATAAAGATTTAAATGTCTTTTAGTAGAAAAATAAAATAAATGAATGCAAAAAAGCTACATGCTTATGTATGATATATTTATTTTATATTAAATGGTAAAAACTCGTAAATGAAACGACGAACATCTTTGGTTGAATTCCAGATGGTCCTATTCCAGAGATCTCAATGCCAGCAAAATATAAGTTAACCCTTCATCTATCACTCATTTCCCAATTTGCGATGAGCAAATGTATGGCTTTATTTCTCGAATATAAGATATGTAAATGTAGGTTTTCGCCAGACAATTAAAAAATGCGGTATTGGGAAATCCTTATTTAGTTTATGTATTTGTATTCGTAGAGTTTCATTGTTTTGTTTCGTATATAATAACTTTCCTTTTACGAAATATGTAATATTTATTAATAAAATCTATGTGTGTTTTAGGTTGGTGAATATATCAAGGTTGAAACAAGTTATAAAAGAAAGAATGTCACGTACAACTCAGCAAAATAATCCCATCACTAAGCAATGCGAGGTACGTCTTGCTGGGAATCCTTTGTTGGTACCAAAACACGAAATAGGCGAAACAACAATTAGTATAGCTGTTGCCAAAGAGACCACACCAGAAGTTGTGATCCAGTCTTCGTCCTCGTCAGCAGTAAAGCCATCTGTGGAAGTGCGTGCCAATAACATACAGGATCATGCAAAGGCAAAATATAAATGCAGCAATTGTCAAAAAAAGTTTTTTTTGTACGCTGAACTAATCAAGCATAAAGAAGTACACGAGTATACAATGAATCCTGGTGGCAATCAAGATGATGGCAGTGAAGGTGAGGATGAGGAGTATGTTTCCGATGAATGTGTTAATGTTATAAAAAAAGACAGTAGGAATAACATAAATCAAACCTTGGTAGATGAGTACAGGTGTAGTATATGCGACGATCTTTGCGTGGGCAGAGAAGAGTTTACATATCACTTGGAGTTCCATCAGGAATTGGTTAAAGAAAATGATAAACATCGAATGAATACCTCTTTAAATGAAAATGCCACTACATCGTCTGAGATATGTATTCAACCAAATTTCACATTACCAGGAGCAAATGGAATAAGCAATTTGTCTGGAGATAATTCCTTGGAAACTTCTACGCACCCTAGAAATTCTAAATTGTCACCAAGAATACAATCCAATTCTTTGTCTTTAAGAGAAACAAATTCTTCAAGAAAAACAAATTCGGCCTCTTTCCTGGAATTTAATGTGGCCTCTTCTCTGGAACCTAATTTGGCTTCTTCCCTGGAACTTAACTCGGCCTCTTCCCTGGAACCTAGTTCGGCCTCTTTCCTGAAACCTAATTTGGCCTCTTCCCTGGAACCTAATTCGACCTCCCGGGAACATTATTCGGCCTCATTCTTAGGACATACGTCGACCTCTTTCCTGGAACATAATTTGCCCTCTTCCCTGGAACCTACTTCGGCCTCTTTCCGAGAACCTAATTTGGCCTCTTCAATGGAAACAAATTCGTCTTCTACAGAAACAAACCCAGCCTCTGCAATGCCAACAAAGTCGGCCTTCAGTGATAAAACATTCGGCGTCTAGTTTACTCTCAAAGAATAAAAAGCGTGGCTTTAAAGAATTGATAGGAATTCTAGAATTACTTGTAATTCCAATGGGACAATGCACATGTTCTTTGGAGAAATCTCACCCAAAGTGTGATTTTTGCATCAATGGGGCAAGGTATAAGTGTGCAAATTGCCAGCAGGAGTTTAAAACCTACCAGTTGTTGAAGAAACATTTCACAGATTTTCATAGGTCAGTAAGCCACTTCTGTGAGGAGTGTGGCCGAGGTTACCCCACAGCATTTGATTTAAAAAGACATATAAATGGCCATAAAGGACTGCCATGTGATCAGTGTGACTATTCTCTAACAAGAATGAATTATTTGTGCATAAACAAGAATACCACAAAGGTGACACTTATGTTTGCAAACCTGGTATTACAACATTTAACAAATATAACCCGCTAAACAGTCATAATGACCGATATCACCGAAACGGTGAATTATCATGTAAGAAATGTGATAAGACATTCCAGAAGCGGAAGTTGTATAACGATCATACATATAGGCATATAGCATATAAGAAACGAGTAATATGCGAAGAGTGTGGAAAAGAATTTGGATTGTTATACTTGAAAGCTCACAAGACGTGAGTGAATTTGAGGGAAAAATACATCCGCGACGTTTGCAAGATGGAATTTTCTACTTCTCTAGGAAAAACAAATTGCCAGAACAAACATGCCGGAATTGCAACGTACAAATGTGACCATGTGTGAGAAAGCCTATTTTCATGCCGGTAGTCTTGTTATTCATAAAAAGAATGCATATTGGGGAAAAGCCGTACATTTGTTTTGTGTGTAATCGAGATTTTTACAGCCGCCAGATGTTACTTAAACATTGCTTGAGCCACATCGATTCTCAAAAACACGTAAACGTTGAAAGTATCATACCAACCTTAGAAATCGAAATAAACTTTTTATTTTAATATTAGATCCTATTTTAAAATGTAATATAATAAACAAAATAATTTTTTACTTACTTATTTTATTAATTCCTCCTTCACCGCCGGACCAGGACCGAGGTGCCTTTTCACTTCAGCTTTGGCTCTTCTCTATTCACGAGGAGCTAATTGAGCTTGCGGTCTTACACCCATTACGCGTTCACAGCTATGTCAAACCCTTTTTTTTTCGCATTCAATTTTTCTATCTACAGTTACGGGTACTTTCAAACTCACTAACAACTGTCATGGTGCTAACACGACATCCGGGACCGACTGTTTAAGTACCCATCCGTAGCACAAGGCGCCGTGTTGAACGCAACCTTAGGATCCCATCCAAGCAAGTGTTGCTTCACTCTCGTCGGCAAACGAGAATGGTGTTTTACGATGCGCCAACCCACTCTGTTAATGGTTATTCAAAAACGTAGATGTGTCATTGGTACTGCTGAAGAGCGCTACGAGGCGTTTTATCGCGAGTTATGGGACACACTTTAATTACAGTTACTATAATTAATAGATAATTCGTTAGTTGTCAGTATGAACCAACGCTTTATATACTTAACATATTTTATATTTTGTAATACTTTTAAATAATTGTTTTAGCAGCAACGTGAAACAAATTAATATGCAAAAAATTACATGCTTTTGTAATTGTAAAATATTTTATGTTAACTTCATTAATTAAAAATTGCAGTTATATTAAATGATAAAAACGTTTAGACAAAAAGAGCGTCTTTGGTTCTACTCCAGAGATCTCAATGCCAGCAAACTGTAAGTTAAACTTCAATCTATCTCTTATTTTCCAATGCAGAGTGAGCAAATGTATGGCTTTATATTCCGAAAAAAAGGTACGTCAATGTAGTTTTTCTCAAGATAATTTAAAAATGCGGTATTGGGAAATGCTTATTTAGTTTACGTGCTTGCATCTATAGACTTTCATTCGTTTACTTCATGTGAACAATCTTTTCCCTAACGAAATAATATGTAATATTTATTAATACAATCTATGTGTGTTCTAGGTTGGTGACTATATCAAGGTTGACACGGGATACAAACGAAAGAAAGTCATGTACAACGCAGCCAAATAATCTCATCCTTAAGCAATGCGAGGTACGTCTAGAGATCCTTTGTTTGTACCAAAACAGGAAATAGCCGAAACAGCAATTAGCATAGCTGGCGCCAAAGAAACCACAGCAGAAGTTTTTATCCAATCTTCGACCTCGCCAGCAGTAAAGCCATCCGGGGAAGTGCATGCCAATAATATACTGGAAAGTGCAAGGACAAAATATAAATGCAGCAATTGTTCAACAAAGTTTTCTTTATACGCTGAACTAATAAAACATAAAGCAGTACACGAGGCAGTAATAAATGCTGGTGCCAATCAAGATGATGGCAGTGAAAGAGAGGATGTTGAAGATGACGATGAGGAGTATGTGCCTGACGAATGTGTTAATGCTGGAAAGAAAGACAGTACAAAGAACATAAACCAAAAATTAGGAGATAAGTACAGGTGTCCTATATGTGATGATCTTTGCGCCGACAAGAAAGAGTTTACAAAGCACATGAAGTTCCATCAGGAATTGGTTAAACAGAATGATAAACATAGAATGAACACATCGTCAAGTGAAAATGACACTATACCATCTGAGGTATCTGTTTCACCAAATTTCACATTACCAGTAGCAAATGGAAGAAGCAGTTTATATGGAAGTAATTCCATGGAAAATTCTACGCATCCTAGAATATCCAGATTGTCAACAAGAATACAAACAAATTTTTCCCCTTTAAGAGAAACAAATTATTCAATAAACACAAATTTGGCGTCTTCAAGAAAAACAAAATCGGCATCTTCCCTGAAAGCCAATTCGACCCCTTCAGTGCGAACAAATTCGCTTTCTTCAGTAGAAATAAACTCGGTCTCTTCAATGCCAACAAAGTCAGCCTCTTCAGTGAAAAAACATTTGGCCTACGGTTTACCATCAAAAAATAAAACGCGTGGCTCTAAAGAATTGATAGGAAGTCTAGAATTACCGGTAATTCCAATAGGACAATGCACATGTTCTTTGGAGAAATCTAACGCAACGTGTGATTTTTGCATCAATGGCGCAAAGTATAAGTGTGCAAATTGCCAGCAGGAGTTTACAACCTACCAGTTGTTGAAGAAACATTTCACAGATTTTCATAAGTCAGCAAGGCACTTCTGTGAGGAGTGTGGCCGGGGATACCAAAGAGCATTGGCTTTAAGAGGACACATAAATCGTCATAAAGGACTGCTGGTTTGTTATGTTTGCTCACAGGGCTTTAGCCAAAAACAGGAATTCGAACAACACATCTTGACACACAGAATACAATGTAATCAATGTGACCAAATATATCCTAACAAGAACGTATTGTCTGTTCATAAACTAGAAGTCCACAAAGGTGTTACTTGTGTTTGCAAACTTTGCAATAAAACATTTAACAGATATAATCTGTTAACGACCCATAAAGCCCGATATCACCGGAACGCCCAGAACGGTGAATTCAAATGTAAGGACTGCGATAAGATATTCTATAAGCGGAATTTGTACGACCATCATATATACAGGCATAGATTAAGTATAAAACAAATATGCGAAGAGTGTGGAAAAGAATTTAAATCTGTGGAATATTTGAAACGTCATCATACGACTGTACACCTGAAGAAGAAATACACCTGCGACGTTTGCAAGAAGGAATTTTCTAATTCTCTAGGAAAAACAAATTGCCAGAACAAACATGCCGGAATTACAGCGTACAAATGTGACATGTGTGATAAAGCCTATTTTTATGCGGGTAGTCTTCTTATTCATAAAAGAATTCATACTGGGGAAAAGCCGTACATTTGTTTTGTGTGTAATCGAGATTTTTACAGCCGCCAGATGTTACTTAAACATTGTTTGAGTCACAACGTTTCTCAAAAACACTTAAAAGACAAGTTGAAAATATCATACCAACCTAAGAAGTAGAAATAATCTCTTTTTTCATTTTAGATACTATTTTAAGATACAAAATATTTAACAGAAAAATGTTATATTTACATACTTCTTCTTTTTTAATCGTATCCGTTTTACCTTCCGGTTTCGGGTTTCTTTCCCTCCGGGTTTTTGGGTTTTTCGCTAGACAGGAGGTCTTCCAATCCCTCTAACTACTGTGAAGGTGTTAGTATGACTTGCGGGACCGGCTATTAATGTGCCCGGCGTTAGCCAGAGGCGTCGTGTTGATACAATCTTGGGATTCCCATACAAGTACTAACCGGAGAGAGCGATGCTCAACTCTCCCGATCATACGTGAATGATCATTCTAGCTGTGGATGATTTAATAAGCAGTACATTTCTGTATAAATCTAAATAAAATAGAAGATTTAAATTATGTAGTTTTCTTGTGTCATAATGAATATCTTTATATGAAACCGTTAGCTATTATAAAATTTAAATAGTGGAAATCCAATATACCTGTCCGCTCGCAGCATTCGCTATAACTCACTTGAAAGATTGCAGTACTCGGCTGCGGGTCGTTCTGCAAACTACATCCGCATGATTTATTGCCTACTTTGCCGCTCGTCGAATAATATACTATTGTGTTATGTATTTTCGCGTTAACCGTGTTATTGGGGTCACCTTGCTATATTTTGTCTTATCCAAAAATTATTGCTAATTCTAACACTTGTCTATGTTATTACGCCCTTAATAATATATTTACATGCAGATTTATTAGGGATTTTCAAATTAATTAATATTTTAATATACTATGGTGCGTTTAGGTAATTTTGGGAAGTTGCAATATTTGTAAGGATATGCTTTACCGTGTATCTAGCGAAAGGTAGTTTATTTAACAATTGGAAACAGGGAATAGTATCTACGTCTGTTTATAATTTTCCATAAAGTCGACTTAGTTTAAACTTTTGCAGAATGCGTATTTACATGAAATACAGTTTTAAATAATTCTTTTTACAGAAACGTAAAAGAAATGAATATGCAAACAAGTACATGCTTATGTAATAGTAAATTATTCTACGTGAATTAACTAATTATAAATAAATAAATTGCAGATATATTTGGTTTATATTAAATGGTAAAAAATCATAGATTTAACGACGAGCATCTTTGGTTCTATTCCAGAGATCTCAGTGCCAGCAAAACATAAGTTAAACCTCTATCACGCATTTTTCACTGCGATGAACAAATGCATTGCTTTGTTCTCTGAACAGAAGGTACGTAAATGAAGGTTTTGCTAAGATAATTAAAACATGCGCTGGTGGGAAATGCTTATTTAGTTTATGTGTTTGCATCTGTAGACTTTCATTATTTAAGTTCATGTATATAATCTTTCTCCTTACGAAATAATATGTAATATTTTTTAATAAGATCTATGTGTATTCTAGGTTGGTGAATATATCAAGGTTGACACGGGATACAAACGAAAGCATGCCACGTACAACGCAGCCAAATAATCCCATCATTAACAAACGCGAGGTACATCTTACTGGTGATCCTTTGTTTGTACCAAAACAGGAAATAGCCGAAACAACAATTAGCATAGCCGGTGCCAAAGAGACCACAGCAGAAGTTTTTATCCAATCTTCGACCTCGTCAGCAGCAAAGCCATCCGGGGAAGTGCATGCCAATAATATACTGGAAAGTGCAAGGACAAAATATAAATGCAGCAATTGTTCAACAAAGTTTTCTTTATACGCTGAACTAATAAAACATAAAGCAGTACACGAGGCAGTAATAAATGCTGGTGCCAATCAAGATGATGGCAGTGAAAAAGAGGATGTTGAAGATGACGATGAGGAATATGTGCCTGACGAATGTGTTAATGCTGGAAAGAAAGACAGTACAAAGAACATAAACCAAAAATTAGCAGATAAGTACAGGTGTCCTATATGTGATGATCTTTGCGCCGACAAGAAAGAATTTACAAAGCACATGAAGTTCCATCAGGAATTGGTTAAACAGAATGATAAACATAGAATGAACACATCGTCAAGTGAAAATGACACTATACCATCTGAGGTATCTGTTTCACTAAATTTCACATTACCACTAGCAAATGGAAGAAGCAGTTTATATGGAAGTAATTCCATGGAAAATTCTACGCATCCTAGAATATCCAGATTGTCAACAAGAATACAAACAAATTTTTCCCCTTTAAGAGAAACAAATTATTCAATAAACACAAATTTGGCATCTTCAAGAAAAACAAAATCAGCATCTTCCCTGGAAGCCAATTCGACCCATTCAGTGCAAACAAATTTGCTTTCTTCAGTAGAAATAAACTCGGTCTCTTCAATTCCAACAAAGTCAGCCTCTTCAGTGAAAAAACATTTGGCCTACGGTTTACCATCAAAAAATAAAACGCGTTGCTCTAAAGAATTGATAGGAAGTCTAAAATTACCGGTAATTCCAATAGGACAATGCACATGTTCTTTGGAGAAATCTAACCCAAAGTGTGATTTTTGCATCAATGGAGCAAAGTATAAGTGTGCAAATTGCCAGCAGGAGTTTACAACCTACCATTTGTTGAAGAAACATTTCACAGATTTTCATAAGTCAGCAAGGCACTTCTGTGAAGAGTGTGGCCGGGGATACCAAAGAGCATTGGCTTTAAAAGGACACATGAATCGTCATAAAGGACTGCTGGTTTGTTATGTTTGCTCACAGGGCTTTAGCCAAAAACAGGAATTTGAACAACACATCCTGACGCACAGAATACAATGTGATCAGTGTGACCAAATATATCCTAACAAGAACGTATTGTGTATTCATAAATTAGAAGTCCACAAAGGTGTTACTTGTGTTTGCAAACTTTGCAATAAAACATTTAACAGATATAACCTGTTAAAGGCTCATAAACTGCGATATCACCGGAACGACCAGAACGGTGAATTCAAATGTAAGGACTGCGATAAGATATTCTATAAGCGGAATTTGTACGACCATCATATATACAGGCATAGATTAAGTATAAAACAAATATGCGAAGAGTGTGGAAAAGAATTTAAATCTGTGGAATATTTGAAACGTCATCAGACGACCGTGCACCTGAAGAAGAAATACATCTGCGACGTTTGCAAAAAGGAATTTTCATCTATGACATCAAAAAAAAATTGTCAAAACAAACATGCTGGAATTGCAACGTACAAATGTGACATGTGTGACAAAGCCTATTTTCATGTGGGTAGTCTTGTTATTCATAAAAGAATTCATACTGGAGAAAAGCCGTACATTTGTTTTGTGTGTAATCGAGATTTTTACAGCCGCCAGATGTTACTTAAACATTGCTTGAGTCACAACGTCTCTCAAAAACACTTAAAAGACAAGTTGAAAATATCATACCAACCTAAGAAGTAGAAATAATCTCTTTTTTCATTTTAGATACTATTTTAAGATACAAAATAATTAACAGAAAAATTTTATATTTACACACTTCTTCTTTTTTAATCGTATCCGTTTTACCTTCCGGTTTCGGGTTTCTTTACCTCCGGGTTTGTGGTTTTTTCGCTAGACAGGAGGTCTTCCAATCCCTCTAACTACTGTGAAGGTGTTAGTATGACTTGCGGGACCGGCTATTAATGTGCCCGGCGTTAGCCAGAGGCGTCGTGTTGATACAATCTTGGGATTCCCATAGAAGTACTAACCGGAGAGAGCGATGCTCAACTCTCCCGATCATACATGAATGATCATTCTAGCTGTGGATGATTTAATAAGCAGTACATTTCTGTTTAAACCTAAATAAAATAGAAGATTTAAATTATTTAGTTTTCTTGGGTCATAATGAATATCTTTATATGAAACCGTTAGCTATAATTAGTTTATATTTCTTAAACTATATGGTTATGTTAGTTATAACACTATTACTTACATTAACTTTACAGGGTTTCCCAAAGGTTTGTAATATAGGCAAACTGCTTTAGGCATGTGATATTTTTTGAGATGTAATATGTTTCACTAAGGTTGAAAATCTGATTATTGTTTTAGTGTCGTTTACTTAATAAGAAAATAAGTATTATCTGTAATCCAGCCGATTCTACACGAATATTCATTAACGCAAAACATGCCGTTTAAATACCAACTCTTTGTAGTATTGTAAACTCTCGTGTACGCCGACGTCTGATTCTTAAAAAACAATTAATTCAGTTCTACACTCAAATAATAAGAAAATAAATTCCAATTATCCATCGTACACCATTTGATGGCACAACTAGCAGGGAAATTAAATACATAACAAAACAATAAAAAAAAAATAGTAGCTTCAAATATTAACGTCACCCATTGTGGCTGGAAACCCATAATCAACGACAATTACAATATTACAAATTATGTTCCTTTTAACAATACATGACTAAACTAATACTATTGTTAATGTTATTAATATATTTTACACGTTTATCCAAAGTGGCATGGGGGCATAAAATATGGAAATAATATAATTTCGAATAAATATTGTTAATAATACAAGTTCCCTAGAAAACCCTATCTACACATATCCTAACTGCTGTGTATTCCTGTAATTGTTAACAATTAGCACAGTGAGTTAAAAATATAATGTAAGTTTGTTCTAAGAAAAATATTTGTACCGTTTATAATAAAATAAAAATTATAAAGATAGGATGATGAAGTCTGTACTTAGAAAACAAGCGTTAAATAGAACTTGATGTTCTTCGAATTATACAAATACTAGTGGAAACCTCTTTCCACCATATTTAAATCGCCTTAATATAGGTATTTATGTAAAGAGACTCCATGAAATGTTTTTCTTTTCTATCTAAATAAACAAAAAGGTCGTAAGTGAAACGCGAAATAAAAATAAACGATATTTTGTGAGAACATATTGTTCCCAGGATAATTTCAGGAAAATATACGTAACTTAAAGTTTTTGTGGTTGTAATAGTTTGTTGGTTGTGATTTTTCTATTCCGGTAGGTCAATAATGATCTGGAATGATTATATCTATTTATTTATTATTTATTATATCTATTTCAGCTTTTGAGTTTCTCTCTAAAGTGTGTATATGTTTTAGGTCCATGCTCAAGCTCAAAAGCACAATACCGATGGTAACGCAAACGGATCTGATCGAGATAAATATAGATGCGATATCCGCGATGTTGTTTTTCCAGATATATTAGAGTTTTAACAACATTTGGAATTCCATATGGAATTGAATAAAAACAAAGATATTGTTACTGCGGAAGTGGCTACCACTCCATGTAAACTTGCTGCTTGGGTAACTGATTCTTCTTGACCAACACAAGCTCTCTCTATTAATTCGATTATGAGTGAAATGGTAGCATCAGCTTGAGTATGTTGATGAATGTCCTCTAACTGGTATTGATAGCAGTTTGATACTTCTAGTGGAGGAATCTCCTGTTCCAGTCTTAATTGCAAGAAAGATAATTGCCACAGAAACCTTGAGCGCTAGTTCTTTGTCAACTGGTGAAGATGCTACTAAAGCAGTTCCAGTTGATTTGGATTCTTCCAAAGCTAAACGAATAAGTCAAAATGTAGGGCCTATTTCACCAACATTTCGTCAACATATGTATGTGGAAATTGCCAGAACAAATTTTGGTCCTATCTTGCTTTGAAGAAACACATGGTTGATGCTCATAAAAATACAAAATGTTTTTGCCAGGAACGTGGACGGGGATACAGCACAACCTTTTTATTGAAACGACATATCGATCGCCACAAAGGCCTTTTCACTTGTTATATTTGTAAAGCTAGCTTTAGCGAAAAGAACGAGTTGATGAGCACGTGCTGGCTCATAGAATAAAATGTGCTAAGTGTGACAAAACTGTTCTCAGGAGTATGATTTAAACGCGCCTAAGTGACAGGCACTTAAGGATATCACTTATATTTACGTAAGGTGGAATGTATCGTTTGACAAATGCTGAAGAGGCATACCAAATCATATCATAGAGTAGCCGGATTTAAATGTGAAATATAAATCTATTGGAAACACTGTACCGTATATATACAGGGTTGGGATAAAGTATGGAACCAAGTAAATATCTTTTAAACGAAAAGAACGACATTTATGAAAATTTGCAGGCAAGTGCAATGGAACAAAATGCATCTGATGTAAATTTTTTTGTTAATAATATACTTCCGGTTTAACCGGAAATGCCATCAACTTCTTTAATTTAAATGGGACACCCTATATATTTTTACAGATTTTGAAAGAGCTTGTTATTTTGAATTCATACATGCTGAGTTTAGTGTAAAAAAATTTGTAAAAACGAGGAATA
>JABXWE010017573.1:0-10106 GCA_014611495.1 Limonius californicus
TGATCGCGTTAGCGACCAACTTCACATATATAAATTAGTGGTTGTTTTGGTTCTTCTAACCTCACATTGCCACCCCTTCGTTGGAATTTGAAAGTTGTGTTCCGGTAAGTTTATAATGAATTCCAGCACACCAAAAAGACTCGCAGTAGCGATTTTGTACCCGAAGAAAAGGCGCTGTTCCTGTCTTTATTAGGGGAACATAAAGACGTTATAGAAAGTAAAAAAACACAAATTGTCGTAAGAAGTTAAGAAAAATTTTTATTACGCGTTTGCCAGGTGAATGAATTTTAATAGGGGTAGTTACCATCGAAAACGAGGAACTTCAAAAAACTTATTCTTGACCAAACTAATACTTTCTTCGTTCCTGGGCATTTTAATAAATTGTGGGTAAAGTGCTGCAAGCGCAACCCTTCCGGTTATCCTGCATGCAGTTGAAATGTGGACCCCAGCAAAAATCTGCCACACTCGACAAATGCTGTCCGGTGGCATAAAAAATCCCTATATAATCTGTGGCATAAAATCGTAAGGACAGTAATAATTGGTTAATGGGCGACACACTGGATACTATTAAATATTGAATTATTAACAGTAGGGAAGACTTGGCGTTTTATTTCTACTTCGGGTAGATACTTATATGTCACTTGGAAATTTTAACTGATTCTCTATTAATCTAAGGATTTCCAGCGAAGTTCCTGTAGTTAACCTAAACCTTCTGTAAAAATTGTCGTTGTTTAACGTGTCAAAGTAAATACTTCGCTGGTATATTTGGCCTTCATTATATTCCAAATCTTCAAAATCCATTATAAAATTACGAACTTCAAATGTCAACAATTCTGACAGTGACATTTGCAAACAGCGCATGCGCTGGTGCTTTTAAGGGTTACTTAAATTTTTAAGCGGACGGTTTCGACGGCTTAAATTTAAGGGACACTTACGGTATTTAAGTGAGCAGTTGTGGGCGGTGCAATGCACTTCGCTATTAAAGTGCTCCTTAAATTTTAAGTGTCGACGGTGCAATCGGGCATAAGTAAATATAATATTATTAATAATATCATTTGTTAGCTAAGAAATGCAATGAAATTTAACACAAAATACAGACTAAAACTGCTTGTCGATTAGACCTGCTGTGCAATCCTCTTGTTGTTTTTCAGTCCATGAATTCAAAATGACATAAATCTTATATATGTCTTTTGCAAGGGAAACTTCTTCGGTCGCATTTCTGGAAATTGGGTGGGCGATGAAAAAAAGCGTCACCGAAACTAAAGAGCAAATATGCTATCTGTCATTAGAGAACCTTAAGTACCGGCAGCGACAACCTTAGAATTGCTGCGTAGTTTCTAAAAGCATCATAGCGAAGACCGAAATACAAAAGCCCTACAACATGAATTACTACATTGCAAGGTTTATTATAGCACACAAGAAGTAATCACGTACTATCATGGGTGCCAGCACATTGGGGCCTTATTGGGGTGTCTCCTTGGGAGACTGGTTAACGGTTCATATTTAACGCCAACTAAACACACAATTAATTGTTATACCTTAAATTTTTAAAGATTTTCGAAATGCCTTCTTTTCACACAGGCACAGGCTTTACATCTTCCCAAAAAGCGGCACCGCACTCTTTCACAAATAGCCTGTCTCGCTGGAATTGTTTGGTAGTCTTATTCAACTCGCTGTTAACAACTCGCTAGAATAATTTACAGGTGCTGGGAACTCGAACATTTTTAGGTAACCCCGGTGGCGGCTCGCTATAAGCAGCCAAGGAACCATTATAGTCTAACAACAAACCAATTTAAAAACTTTTCTTAGTTCTTCAATAATATTTATTTTTGTTCAGTCCATATTTTTCTTGTTTGATACTGTAAATAGAGCATCTTCTTCATCAAGTGCTTTATCTCTCGAGCTGTTGCAACCCTCTCTTTGATGCATGTGTTGCGTTTTAAACTGCCACAGACTTAGGGGACCTACAGTTTAATGTAAGCTTTAAACCACGGGAACTGTAAACCCTTCTACCCCAGAGAAGTTTTTACTAGACAGAATACCTCACTGGTTTGCCATTGCCTTGCGAGAGAGAAGGGCCGTTAAAAATCCGATCGTCCGGTACTGGGACTGAACCCCACACCTTCGGAGAAGAAGTCGAACGTGCTAACCTCTAAGTCATGACCACCTCAAGTCATAAATTACTTTTAAGTCAGTGGTGACGAAGCTTTTTATATGTTAGTTATTACATGAGGTTCATATTTAGTCACTGTTGGTAATATCGAACTAGATTGATAATACATACAACCGTCGCTAGTTTTTTTAAAGAAGTATAAGTTTCGGGAATAACATTTCTAGTTATCATTATTTCCTCTTCTGCATTGTTTTCAATTACGTCCAATAATACATCATTTTCGATTATTTCTAATTTTTCAAATCGACAAACTTTTGTTTCCGTTGTAGGACTGGATTGAAAAACGATTAATTCAATTTCTATAACTATAAAATTCAGCTATTCGTAAATCTCCAAATTGACTTTTCTGCTGATGCTTCTAAATGTAAAATATTTTGGATGTATCTGCAAATTGTCTGAACTATCTAAATCTGGAAGAAAATTTGTTGATTATGTACCGAATAACTACAGAAACCTCTTTTTTGATCTGGTTGTTGAAGATATTCTAGACCTTGACATTGTTTTTGTATTTTGAAAATATTTCAATATGTTGGAAATACTGCCACGATTGAAATTTCTAATTTATTTTCAAATGCTTTCATTAAATCAAACATGAAAACGACTGTCTGTAACATTTTGCCGTTTAACATTTAATTCGTATAAATAAAAGCACAAATCAGTAAAACACATTAATTTGAAAAGCTATTAGACGTCCAGAAATTGATAGATTTTTCAATGATTTTTTCATTAAGGAGAAAAAGATCTAATTTCATCTAAACACCTAACGAATTTTTGAAGAATCTTACCACGAGTTAACCGTCGGACGTTGTTGTATATAAGTAAACCATTTTACACTGAGTTTACCTTAATTAATAATTCTTGAAATTTTCGTTTATTTAAAGCGTGTGCAGATATAGAAGCGACCAATTTTATTACCAGGTTCGTCCAGTGACTTAAAACTGAATTTTGCGTATAAAACGTGCTGATGTATAATGTAATGAAAACCTAGAACTGAATGTCCAATACGTAAATAAATTGACAAAAACATTTTTCTCTTCAGTAATACTGCAAGCACTATCAGTAGTTACTGATACAATTTTGGAAAGATCTGTTTTCCTTTCAGCGAGTGCATTTACTACTTCGTTGCAAGAAACTATTCCTTTTTTTTGAGAGTTTGTTAGAGGTATCTACAGGGTGTCCTCTGGACGCATTTGTTGGTTAGTGTTTTAAGTATAAAACAAAATTTAACTTGTGCATATTGTAATAATAAAAAAAATAAATACCTCAGAAAGGTATAAAATGATAGCACCCTTAAATCGTTCACGTGCCAGCAAAATTTTCGTATGTGGCACCGCTAGCACGCGTGCCATAGTTTCGCCATGATTGTATTTAAGTCATAATTGTGCACACTACGATAAGATAAATACCGCAGTGGTATTGTATTGTATTTGAAAGAGCGAGATCTAAGACGCGGTTTACCAAGCATCCCTATGCATTTAGGCAACATTTGACTCATTGTACACCCTAATTAATAATTTTGCTTATCTGGGATAATTCCAACTACAGTAGTGATTTTCAACGTGTCACACATCGCAGTGGCACGGGACCTAAGCTTTACTTCGTATCCGATAGAAGGCGCATTTTCAGATTTTTCCCCACTAGAAAAATCTCACCGACCTCGGCCAGGTTCGACTCCGCAAAATGCAAATACGCTAACCACTAGGCCACCCAGGCCGGCATACCGCGGTGGTACATTGGTAAAGGTCCTACTGGACCTACTGGCTAACATCGAATCCGAACGACAGAAAGGTCACGTTATGAACCATAATTTGAGACAGGCAGTAACTGGCTCGGCTTTCAGTGTGAATTACGCTGGCCCTCTCCAGAAGCGATTACCACGTTCATCACTAGCTAGTGGAAGGAACTTTCATTCAGCGGAGTTAACACCGTTTGTATATACGAGGGGAGTCTTTTTATGTTATCTACCTAAGAATGAAGAAAACAAGTCAGAGAACAAACAAAGTTTTATTTTTCAACATAAGAACCATTAACGCTTACACACTTATTTCAACGTCTTTCAAATAACGCTATGCCTTCGAAAAAAAATTCCTTTGATAACTGTGCTAAATACGACTCCACAGAGTTTTTCGAGTCCTCGTTCGACACAAGTGTTTTTTTAGTTTTGGAAAGAGATAATAGTCACAGGGGGCGAGGTCGGGACCGTACGGTGGATGTTGTAATTCCTTAAAGCCGCATTCATCAATTGCTTCTTTAACGATTCGTGCTTTATGCACCCTACAGTTGTCGTGCAGGAGCATAGTTTTCTAACAAAATTGTGAGGTCTTTTCTCGCGTATGACTGGTATAAAATTGATTATTGTTTCTTTGTAGACATTTCCTGTTATTGTAGACCCTTTTGGCATATACTTAACCCATAAAATCGCTTAAGAATGCCAGAAAACTGTAGAAATCACTTTTCCCGCTGAGAATTACGTCTTCGCCTTCTTGGATGGTGGAGAGCCCTTATGAAGCCATTGCATGGACTCTTGTCTCGTCGGTGGATCCCAATGGTGTACCCAGGTCTCATCCCCCGTTACAATTTTAAAGAAGAAATCCTCATCTTGGGATAAATCCTCCAAATGATCATCGCAAATTTATCGCCTACACAATTTTTGTTCAGGAGTGAGCAGCCTGGGAATTCGCCGTGCTGACAACTTGCTCATTCCCAGATCTTCATGAAGGATTTTAAAAATAGATGTGTCTGCTTCTCTTGCAGTAACTGCAGTCACTCGGTGATCAGTTAATACCAAATCTTCAACTTGCTTTACGGGCTCCTGTGTTCGTGCTTCAAGAGGTGTTATGCACTTTGGGTCATCCTGAATGGACTCCCTGTCCCATTTGAATTGATTACACCAAAACTTAACTTGAAAATAGGACGAGCTATTTTCCTCATAGATAGCCACCATTCTCTCTTTGATATTTTTTGGATTATTGCATTTTTTCGATAGAAACTGTATGACGCTTCAGTGTTCAAGTTAAATCACTCATTTTTGCATCTCTGACTCTATACAGAAATGACAAATCTTAAGCCAGTTGTATCAAACTTGGAGGATGCATTCTAAAATGTCATAGAGACTTGACATAATAAAATTATGACGATAGCATTTTGTTTCCATAGCTATGTAGATAACATAAATAACTTCCCTCGTAAATACTCGAATTGATAAGCAACATAGAAACTTTAGTAAATAACTGAAAATGTTTACAAACTTTAATGAAAAGGCAAGGATTTTGCATTTACGTTGACAGTTTTTCATAAAATAATGCCTCATATTGATATAATGTTTTAGCTATTTCAAAAGAAAAATACAGGCCCAGTTGAGGTTAAACACAATTTACAGAATTCTGGAAATGAAATAATAGAAAAAAAAAACGCTATTTAAAAAACACGAATAGAATGATATCCGACCATAATTTGGAATTTTCAGGGAACACTTTCTCCCGTTGCTCCGGCAAATAAAAAAAGTAGCTATAAGTTTATTTGCAGTTAAATATTATAAGAAGTATCATAACAAATTTCCTGCCAATTTCCTTTGTAAAGTGGTTACAGGTTATCTGCTTTTAGAAGTATATTAAAAACTGAATAGTTTATGGAAGGGAAGAATTGCGAGATGATTCTGGAACTGTTTCTCTTTTATCATTAATTTTACAAAGCGAAATGTATGACACTTTTCCAGAAACACTAACTATTAAAACTGTTAGTGACAGTGTCTATGTGCAAATAAAAAAAACGTAGAATGGATGTGCGACATTTATGTGTTTATTATTATTATTACATTATTAGGTGTTATGTTGACTGCTTTCGTTGTCTAATCTTGAAGGAAGGCAGGGCTGCCGACCATGGTATGTAAGGTTTTCACTGAAAAAGTAAAAATGGTAAAATCGTGTTTCACATATTTATGACCTCATATCTCCGTAATGTTTTCTTTTTACACAATAATATTATTTACACAATTATCTTTCTAAAATGTTTGGGAAACACAATGACCCCAAACACGAAAGTCTGAAGGAGTTATATCGGATATTTTTGTGTTTTCCCTCGGGCTTAGAAGGATTATGTAGGTTGAATTAATTTTAATTTGAAATAAGATATTAAAATCAAACTTTTAACATTAAAGTCTATAATTTCGATATATGTACGAAAAATGAATTTCTACTTTAAACTAGAAATGTTGACTTTAATCCCACAACCTTGAAATGAAAACAGAAATTTCCAGGTCAAAGCCACATTACATTTAACTGATTTTTATTAACAGAAATCTGACAGTTCGAATAATACACAAATGACTGCGATATTCAGTTTTAAAGTTTAACTGTTTTCTATTAAATAATTCAAAGGAATGCTTTTCATTATTATGAAAGGCTTAAAATGGTAATTTATTGTTTTGCGGGGCGATAGAAGATTATTTATTTATTTAAGACTTTGCAAACCATGTTTAACACTGAATTAATAAATACAAGAGATGCAAGATTAGGATAGCAAAATATTTACACTGAATTCCCTATTGCAACTTATTTAATTCTGCTCCAGGTATATCTGCATAATCGTAAACAAACAATAATAAAAGCGATTGCCGAACTGCATATACAGTATGATTAACAATATATTCGTTTTTTTTGGAGTTAAACACTGTGTCAAACTGTCACAGTTTAAAAAATGCGAAAAATGTTAATAATATCCTTGATTAAAAAATCATAATAGCAATAAAAATAAGATTCCAACAGTCCAAAAACTTTTCGGCACCAATTTTAACTATGGATCTCAAGTAAAGGTGGTTCAGGACTTTTTTTATTTAAATTCGCACGTAGATTCAACCATTAAAATGATCGACTTCCGTAACACCCTATATATATATGTATGGTAACTCGAAGTAAACTAGCCTTTTCAGGTTACAGCAACATTAGTTAGTTGTTCTAAAGTAGGAGAAATGTTGATGTTTTTAAATGTTAAGTAATAAGTATACGTTAGCGTTTATCGATTAAAAGCAACTACTGGCGGAAAGAACTTGTAGACGTATAGAAAATGACAAAGTCCATGTTTTGATAACATTATTATACCTAAAAATATAAATACTGTGACTAACGTTTGGCAGTAGCTAAAAATTTGTTTACAGTTTATTACCTTTCTTTTTCGAAATTTACATTAATTAATCAGTAAAAACAATGTTAAAAGTTGCAACATGCTGAAATTGTTAATATTATATTGACCTATTAATTAAAAATTGAATTTGTTCAAATTTTAAACTGATAATAATGATTAATTTGAAATTATATAATAATTAACGTTACCATATACGTACACAGGGTGTAACTAAAATACTTGCCCACAGTTTAAGCCCGAGTTCTCCACACTTAAAACAAGAAAAAAGTTTGTAGAAACATAGGTCCAAAAATGCTTCGTTACGGAGTTGCAGCCTTCTAAAGTGAGACTTGTTCAATCAATTGTTCTGTATATACTTAGGGTAAGAGTAGGACCAATGTTATGAAATTTTACATGCATGCGATACTCTCTAAGGTTGCAGCTTAAAGTCTATTTTCGTTTTAATAAGTGCACCAGAAGCGTCTCAAGTGGGAGGATTAAGTACTGTTTTGTACAATATTTTTTACATTATTTGGTTTTTCTTATTTTCGACAAAATAATGGTATTTGATTGGCAAAGATACATACAAAAGGTACTCTTGTTATAAATCACTAAACCAACCGTTTTCGAATTTTTATGTAAAATCGATATGCCATGAAAATTTGGAAACTTGAAAATATCGAAAACGGTTTAGTTTATCAACTTTTAACAAGAGGTCCTTTTTTGGGTATTTTTACAAGTCGAATAAGATTATTTTGTCAAAAATCGTAAAAAACAAAATAATGTAAGAGATATTGTAGAAAACAGTTCCTGATCCTCCCACTTGAGACACCTCTGGTGCACTTATTAAACCGAAACTAGGCTCTAACCTGCAACCTTGATAAGTAACGCATGCCCATATTATTTCAAAACATTGGCGCAACTATTACCAAAATCACAACTGGAGTTGGAATTACCCCAGATAGGCAAAATTTATAGTTAGGGTGTACACTGTACAATGGTCCATATGGCCTAAGTGCTTAGAGATGCTTGGAAAACCGCGTCCTAGATCTCGCTCTTTCACATACAATACAATACAATACCATAATTACATGCAGAATAGTGATCGAACAAGTCTCTCTTTAGAATGCTGTAACCCCGTAACGAAGGATTTTCGGACCATATTCATATGAACTTATTTTTTTATTTTACAAGGAGAACTCGTTGTTTGGGCAACCACCCAGTTATTCCCTGTATATTTTTTCTTATACAGCGGTAGATGAAAATGCAATCTGTAGTAGAATATTAATAAGAAATCCTAATGTTGGAGTTATAAAGAAAAATTATTTACGCCATATACATTTGATCCTAGATTAATTAATTATTTATGTCATATATTATTTCTGTATACAAAAATTAATCGACTATTATAATTATGACAGTAATAGAATATGCCTTATTCTGTTGAAACCATTGATATGAACGATTACAGTGTGGTTTTTGTGGGAAATGTCTATTGCGTTTCTTTATTTTCTTCAGAAACTCTGCTCAGACTAGTTTGATTTTAACGTTGCAGAACATTATGTCCTCCACTGTAGAATCGATGATTTTCTCATACTACCAATATTCATTATTGAAAACTTATAAGCGCAAGCTGATGTAACGTAAAATGTTCCGAAACGGAACAAAATGACCAACCAGCCGAAAACCCTATCCTGATCAAATCGGGACGTAATGGCAAGCGTAATAATGATTGATAATCATAAAATAAATAAATCAATAACAGTAAATCATTTTTCCTTCTTCTTCATCTTTTATGTTTCATCTATGGTTTTCTTCACGCATTTATGGTGTGTCCATTGCTGATGACAACCAACTCTCTGTCCAACGTTTTTGGTGATCTTCCTACTTCTCGTTTATCTCTAGATTTAAGATCACGGGTGATACATATTACAGTTATTTTCCGCTCTTTCTACATAGCTGTCCCATGCTTTTCTTCTTTTTTTTACATCTATTGTTGTGCCCTTATATCGTGATTCCTCATTCTGCCCATTCTGATTTTTTTAATATTATTATTAAATTGTGTTCATTTCGGCGGCGGCGCGCGTTTCCACACAATATGTTAAATTAGGTCTTTACATGTGTTTTGTACACTTCTATTTTACTGTCTTTCGATAAATAAGTGTTTCTCCATTTCACATCTTCCAAATATACAATATTCTATCTCCATGTGTTGCTTAATTTATTATTTTTTGTAGAGATTGCGATCGCTCGATATTTCCACATCTAGGTGTTTGGAGCAAATAATTTGTTCTGTTATTTTCTTCTATCTAATTTTTGTGTGCTATTATCCTCAAGAATTGATGATGAAACGTTTAGTTTTCGATTCATAAATATACTGAACATGATATTTGGACATTTGAGTACCAGAACAACACACGCAATGCAATCTTAAACAAAATGTTGTATAATTTTAGGGTATTAGCATTGTTAATACTGAAAATGTAATAAGAAAAGTAAGTTCAGATTCTAACAACTCTTATTTGGGGGGACCGCGGTGGTCGAGTGCGAGAACGCATTGGCCAATCGAGGTCACACTAAATGCAGTTGCTTCGTTGGGGCGATCGAATCCCGACTGGGGCAACCGCATTTGGTTAGTTAAGTTTAGGGTGCATGTTGCATGAATGTTTAGTATGTAAGGGACGCCCGCACCCCCCTGAAGTAATGCGAAAGCGGTTCCGGGGGGGGGGACGGTAGTATGAATGTGTGAAAAAAAACTCTTATTTGGGATATGTATACAGAGCGATAAAGTTAACAGGAAGTTGTTACTGGGAAT
>JABXWE010017574.1:0-29290 GCA_014611495.1 Limonius californicus
AGGAGGATTAATTTATATATATATATATATATATATATATATATATATATATATATATATATATATATATATATTATCTAACAAAGGCTATGTAGCTTCTCTGCTGATTATGTTGGTTGGAAATTGTTTCCGTGACTCACCACAGTGATTCGTGTTCTTTTATGCTCCTAAAATAATACTGACAAATATAATGGATGTTCAAATTTTTGTAAAGATTACTGTAACAACTTTCACTCGTTAGCGTATGTTTTTTCGAGCAGGATTAATGCTTCTGTCTGGAATGTTTAAATTCAAGCACAACATTTTTAAAGCGGCGTTACTTTACGGAGAGTACCCAAATAATCTGCTGCTGTCGCGTTTGGAGAGGATATACTGTGGCGATCATTTCCTGACTGTATTGATTATTTTCTAAACCCAAAGGTTATACGAGCATTCTCAGGAATAGCGATTGCATTCGTGGAAAAAATGTATACTTTAATTTTTTAAATTGTTTGTTTGCAAAATATAGGAAAAGAAGATCTGCTAGAAAATGTAATGTGCAAATATAATTGTAATTTAGAAATACTTTACCTTATATATTCAACAGGTTGCACTAAAATATTTATTTGAACTCTAATTGATGTCTGGAGGGGTATACCAGTGTTCTGAAAGTATATTTATTAAACCATTACAAAATGTAATTTGTAAGTGCCTTATACAGGATTCGGTATGGAAACTAGCTATTTTCTACGACTGTGTAATACATTCGTATTACAACAAGCACCAACAGAAAGTTATCCGACAAGACCTGAAGATGACAAATATGACTTTGCTAAAAACGTCGTCAAGACAACCGCACCGGGTCCTGGTATAGACCGGGGTGGTTGCCTTGACGACGTTTCGGCAAAGTCACATTTGCCATTTTCAGGTCTTGTCGGATAACTTTCTGCTGGTGCTTCTTGTAATACGACTGTTGACGTTCTTTTCTATACTACATATACTTCTTGACGATTCCGTGTGGTTGCTCTTTGTTGATTTCGGGCTCGGTTGGGTTTGACAGGACCGGCTGTGGCTGGAACGTTCTCATCTTGTTGCGGTGGTTTTGCGTTTCCTTGTTGGTTTCTGTTATACGTTTGTTTTTTGGCGGGAACCGGTTTCCAAGCGGATGGTAGTCTTTGGGTGTCATCACGAGAATTTAGGTTTCTTGGGTGTTTTTCGAATTCTATTGCTTCCCTTATTATTCTTGATTTCAGGTGTCTCATGTTGGTCAGTACTTTGGTGGTTTCGAAAGCAATTTTGTGGGATGATGTACTTACGTGTCGTGCCAATGACGAAGTCTTCTCGTTCTTTCGTACAGCATTTTCGTCTTCTTCTTTTCTCATATTGACTCGTCTGTTTATTTGACCTCTGTATGTTTGATCGCAGCCCTGGCAAGGAATTTCGTAGACACCTTGATTTTGCAGTGGTATTCTTGTTTTGGGGATTCGTAGAGTGGAGTTGATCTTTCCGTTGGTTGTGAATGCTGTTTGCACATTTTGTGTTCGAAGAATTCTATAGATTCTGTCTGTTGTTCCTTTGACGTATGGCAAGTGCGCTTTGTATTTAGGATTATCTATTTCATCTTGTGGTTTAGCTCAGCTGGGTTTTAAGTGTATTATTGATGGTTTAATTCTTGAAGCAATTTTTTCTTAGAGCTTTCCGAAGTTTCTTCATTTCTTGGTCTACGTTTTTTGGGTCTGCGTGTCTTTGAGAACGAGTGACCAGGGTTTTAACAACTGATCGAAGTTGTGCCGGATGGTGGTGTGACTCCGCGTTGAGATGGCGGGATATCGATCAAACCATCCATAATACAGTTAAACTCAGCCGAGCCAAGCCACAGGACGACAAAGGAAAATCTGCATCTGAAATCAACTTGCCATACGTCAAAGGAACAACAGAGAAAATCTCTAGAATTCATCCAAGACACAATGTGGAAACAAAATTCACAACCAACAGGAAGATCAGCTCCATTACACGAAACCCCAAAACAAGGATACCCCTGGAGAATCAAGGTGTCTACGAAATTCCTTACCAGGACTGCGATCAAACATAGGTCAAACAAACAGACCAGTCAATGTGAGAAAAGAAGAACACGAAAATGCCGTACGAAAGAACGAGAAGACTTTATCACTGGCATGACACGTAAGTACATCATCCCACAAAATTGCTTTCGAAAAGAGTAAAGTACTGGCCAACATAGAACACCTGAAATGAAGAATGAGCGCAACCACACAGAACGGTCAAGAAGTTTATATAGCCCCAGCGGAAACGACCGTCAACAGTCGTATTACAAGAAGCACCAGCACAAAGTTATCCGACAAAACTTGAAGATGGCAAAAGTGACTTTGCGCAAAGGTCGTCAAGACAACCACCCTGGTCCGTCCCAGGACCAATATATACATCTAATAATATATATTATATATGAGTTCGCACAATAACCAACTGATAAAAATTTTGAATTTTGAAAGTTTTTACTAGCATGAGAACATATTTTTCACACATTATATTAAAATATTGTGTAATTAATGTATTATTTGAGGTTATTATTTTACCACATTTAATTTACGGTTAAATATATAGCTTACGGGTTCTATAATAGTATATGCTTCATGTTTTGGTTTGTCAGGATGTAAACCTTCTACGCTTTCCAAGTATATGGGATCAGCATTATAGAAGTTTGGAAGCGAGAGGAATAAAGGCAAGCCATATCGACATGATGACATGTTAATCATTCCGGAAGGTATACATTTCCCATTACAGTAGCATCGGTTTTCTGGTATGAGTGTTCCTGTAAATACAAAAATTATATTAAGACAGATTATTGGTAGAAATAGGAACAAACTGGAAACAGTAAAGAGATTATCTAAGAAAATAACACAGAACTAGACTAGAAGATATAGAAAGACTAGAACATATTAGAAACGAGATTATTAGAGCATCTATTGTGAAAATAGGGGTTTCAATACTTAAGGCGACTAATAACAACTGCAGAGGATAACAAAACACCAGAAATTACTCAAAGAACAAGACTAGCTTGGAACTCATTTGGCATCATCTTGTTCCACATTAGATACTCTTCTGCGACCCGTTCCTGGAGTCCTTTCTAACGAGTGTTGTTGTCTCCATTTCTGTTTTATTCTGTCTACACTAGTTTTTCCAACGCTAAGCTGAATAGCCAGTTGTAGTGCTCTGGTTACTTCAAAAGTGTGAGCTGCCATGACATATTTGACAAACCATAAAATTTCTGACATAACAATCAAAACCATAACAGCTTCAAAAGCCAAGTTTATAAACATAAAAACATATGTATGAAAAATGTATCAGTATTGTCCCGATTTCTATGGCGCCGACTGTACGAGCCCATAAATCGCAAGCCAGAAAACCTAGTTAGAAGGAATAGACTGCTTCGTGAGAAGTAAAGGCCTAATGCAGAAGAGCGGGAAGACAAAAAATGTTGAGATCTGGGCACTAAAACCGGTAGTAGCCGTAGAGCTCGCCGGCCTCGGTGGTCTAGTGGTTAGCGCGTTTGCCTTTAGATCCGAGGGCGCGGGTTCAAACCTGGCAGAGGTCGGCGAGATTTTTCTAGCGGGGAAAAATCTGAAAATGCGCCTTCTGTCGGAAAAGAAGTAAAGCCGTAGGTCCCGTGCCACTGCGATGTGTGACACGTTAAAAATCACTACTGGAGTTGGAATTACCCCAGATAGGCAAAATTCTTAGTTAGGGTGTACAATGGGCCAAATGTGGCCTAAGTGCTTAGAGATGCTTGGAAAACCGCGTCCTAGATCTCGCTCTTTCAAAGCAAGCAAGCAAGCAAGCAAGCCGTAGAGCTCCCGCTTGTAAATATACAGGCTGAGTCATCTAAGTTGTGTTCCTTTAAAATGGTTGACGCAACTCAACATACTTATTAATACTGCCAGCTCTTTTCATGCTTGTGATCGTTATGGGTCTACATTTTCTGGAATTAACAAATTTACCTTCGTTTTATAAAGAAGTTCCAATATTTTTTAATGATGGACTTCTAGTTGGACAGAGCCTGGTATAAATCTTGGCATTCGCCATAAATTAACAACAAATCTGTGCATTTCTATTTGAAAAGATCTTATTTAATATTGAATAAACCCAACTTATTATGATTACAAATGGACGACGTTGATTAATTTAAATAAATTAAAGGAAAACGTCTTGAATGCTATGCTACAGGTATGTTGAGGTGCTTCTAACATTTTTAAGGAGGGCAACTTAGCTGGCTTACCCTGTATACATACGACTCTCTGCGAAAACGATTGATAATTATTGTTGCTACTAAAACTATGGTATGCTAAAACTAATATTCTGTTTATATAGTTATTAGTAGAATGTAGTAGTATAAATATAGAAGTGTCTTATTAAGATTTAGTAAACTGTTTTCTTAGGCATACTGTTTAGTAGCTAGTGATGAGATTTTATATTGATATTTATATCTAATGAATTTTATATTATTTGCAAAACGTACAGTTAGTTTAAATATACAATTAGCTGCCGGCATTACGTCAGCTACTTCTCTGCTAGTGCTTACCATTGTCAAGCATTCTAGTTCCAATTGAGAATTTATATCCTACGATGCCTTTCACTATAACCTCTTTCTCAAAATCAAGTCTTATATTTCTACACAAGGAGGTTAAAAAGATATTAACATAGGTCTTGGAAAGATTCTTTGGAAACAGGTCTCCTGCTGAACCATATACTTCTGCACAAGAACCCTGGAAGTACGGTGTTACATTGTTGAAATTCCAGTTGCGCATATCAAAGGTTCCACCAACACCATTTGCAATGTTGAAAATTCCTTCAAACAGTACACTTTCATTTACCTACAAAATATCACCTTCAGTTTGAAATATAATGCGTATTGTAATGTTACTGTACTTATTTGGATAATAATGAGAACTATACTATTGCTTCTACTAATTATTCAAACTTACCATGCTTAGCATAGAAAACTTCTCGAAACGTGGACTATCTTCAAGTACAAATGGTAAATATCTGCCCATATCCAGAAACATATCATCGAACCCTTCATATACGATTTCCTTAGTTAGATACGTTCTGTGTACATTTGAAACGTAATAGGAGAGAAGTTTCTTTAAAGGATAGCTCGTATAGCGCATCAAATGAACGGTGAACTAAAGCAAAAAGGTGTTGGTTATATAATAATATAATCTACATGCAGATATATGAACCTTGCGTAAAGAAAATCTAGATCAAGATATTAGATTTATACTGTGGATTTAGTAAACCTTCCCATAATAATCAGAACCTGAATATAACCAGCTACATGCCCTAGGAGTTAGCGTATGATAGTAAGTTTTTGTAATGTAATATATAGGATGTGCTTAGATGTATTCTACATACAGGTTTATGAATTTTGTGTAAAGAAAATGTAGATCAAGATATTGGACGTATACAGTGGATTTAGTAAGCCCTCAAGTCCAAGTGGTAGCAATTCTTTGGAACCTAGTGTACATTTGTTCGAATATGCTCTACATACAGACGTATGAACCGTGGGTAAAGAAAATTTAGATCAAGATATTAGAATTATCCTGTAGATTTAGTAAACCTTCCTACATTAATCAGAACTTCGATACAACCAGCTACATGTTCAAGGAGTTCGATTACGGTAGTAATTCTTTGGAACCAAGTGTATGAGATTTTCTCAAATATAATCTACATGCAGATATATGAAGCTTGCGTAAAGAAAATCTAGATCAAGATATTAGATTTATACTGTGGATTTAGTAAACCTTCCCATAATAATCAGAACCTGAATATAACCAGCTACATCTCCAAGGAGTTAGCGTATGATGGTAAGTCTTTGGAATGTCATATATAAGATGTTCTTAGATTTATTCCACATACAGGTTTATGAATTTTGTGTAAAGAAAATGTAGATCAAGATATTGGACGTATACAGTGGATTTAGTAAAACCTCCTACATTAATCAGAACTTGAATTTAATCAGCTACAGGTCCAAGGGGTTAGCATATGGTAATTTTTTTTGGAACCAAGTGTATAAAACTGTTCGAATATACTTTACATACATATGTATGAACCGTGTGTAAACAAAATCTATCAACATAGTGGATATCTACAATGGATGTAGTACCCTCCTACATCAATCAGTACTTAAATGCAACTAGCTACGTGTCCAGGGAGTAAGCATATGATAGTAAATCTTTGGAACCAAGTATTACACAGATCTGTTGTAAGATATATTCTACATATAGATGTATGAACCTTGTCAAAAGGAAATCTAGTAAAGATATTAGATTTATACTGTGTGTTTAGATCAGCTGGATCTAGATTATAACTAAAACTAGCTATTTCAAAATTATTATTAAATAGACGATCTTAGGGAACATGTAAAAAATTATCTTCTAAACTACCTACTTTCTCATTGAAAAAGTTTAATTTACTCATAGGGTGTTTTGCATGACTGTGGGAGTGGTATTTAAATATTATAAGGTATAATAGTCTTAAAAGTAGTAGGGTACCTGCACTGAGTGGTCATTTATGTTTAATTTTTTTTCTACAAGTAGTTTACCATATTTAGTGTTGTTGTTGCACATACGTCTGAAAACAGAATACTACTGCCACGAAACAACGTTGAACAATGGTTACGTAGCGGAACATCGCGAACGCAGTTGAAATGGGTCCGCTGAGTTGCTCCCTCCAATGAAATTTTTTTCTCATAACCTACCTCTACCTACCTCTAAATTTTTAAATCTAGTACTCTTAAGCTACTATATAAATTAGGAAGGGCTATATTCGGATGGAGTCAAGTTAGAGAATTAGAGATTTGGAAAGTTAACTCCTGATAGTCGTTAGCTAGCTCTACCTAGTTCTGAAATAGTGATCACCCCAACTGGGGCAGAGACATAGGGGTATAAATTTAAGGGTGGCTCCCCCCATCTAATATACCTAATTAAATTCGTCATAGTGAATCCATGTAGCTAGCACTAGCTAACTCCTGAAGATTAATTTTAAGATACAAGTCATTTTCAAATGAGGAAGACTGACATCTAACTAAAATTTATAGGGTGAATTACCAATCGGCTACAACAATACAACAGCTAACAATTTGACTAGTGTATATTACAATTATGTTTACGTCCAGATATACAATAGCAACTAATTTTCAATTTATTAAGAAGACAATACTAGAATAATTACAATGCACTAAGGAGTATGTTTCCAGAATGCTGCTTTCGCGGCATGTGCAAGGCAAAATTTTGAGGAAACCCCTCTTTACTACAATGTTTAGAACATAAAGAGGCATATATCGAGAATTATTTTGTTAACTTTTGGGGGAGATGATCATGTTCAACTATTTAAAACATCTTTAGATGAGGAAAATCCTTGAAGATAAGATATTCACCAAGTTAGCAATGGAAGTCTAATTTGCTGTAAGAGTATCTAAGTGTTCTGCTGAGTTGTGCCATCATCATCGTGGCACCACAGCCCATGGTGGACCATGGTCTGCTCCAGCTGTACGTGCGAAGACGTCGTATTAGGGATTTCTATAGCATTACCTATAGCTTGCAGGGCGGAATTGTTGATAGCCCGACAGACCACCATAGCACTTGTTGGCTAGGAGTATGTATTGTCTTCTTGAGCTCATATTTTCTATTCGACCACATAGTTACGTCCCATACCTATATTATGTTACTACCATCGACACCCGCGAGTACATATACTGTTATACTGTTACATTGATGTTACGGTACAACTAGTGTTTCTACTGCTTTACAGGATGTTTAATATACCCAAAAGACAATGCACGATATGTGCACAATACGATTGATGTTTGAGTCGTTGAAACGTGCAGGACAAGAAAAGAGGTTCAGAACTTTTTAAATATTATTCCTTAAGTCGTTGAACTTTGAAGAATATGGTTTATAGATTTAATGCTAATGTTTTAAAATGTATTTGTTTGTTTTTATTTAACGTTGGTCTATTTCTGCTACTATGGCTAACCACTGACCCCAGGGATACTGTTTTGTGAAGAGAGAAACTAACATCATAATTAGATACATTTTCGATTCTTACCAATGCAATTAAATCCACCGTAGTTATTGGGGCCGACATATTTAGGTTTGTTCCTGCCCCATCAAAATGTAAGTAGCGTGCTTGAGTGTATGTTACAGTGTTGTTGCTGTTCCAGGTCACATTTACTCTCTCTATGTCTTCCTTAAATTTAAAAGGTCCTATCTCTTCAAATTTCGGTTTAATAGTTGGATTATGAAAATCTTCAGCATTAGTCCAGTTGAAGAGATGAATAGCTACAGGTACGTCAGCTACGTACCGCCAATTACTCTCAAAGAGCGAATTTGGTTTTAATATGAATGAGATGTTGACAATAATTGTACAAACCACGACTTTAGAAATAGCAACAACACGCCTAATGTGCAAATAGTAGTTCCTGAAATGATCAACCGCTTGCGTCGACAGAAAGAGTTAAGTTCTTTCTTCATGTTGAGATTTTTGTGTTAGAATCTGAAAATGCACTATATTAACGTTATATACAGATAGAACATTACAAATTTAATTTTTTAGTGAATATCTTTGATTCACTGATATATTATACCACAAGCGTTGTAAGAAGACCATGTAAATATTTTGTTATTTTACTCAAAAAGCCTTTCTTATTTTTGTATATGAAAACATGAACCATGAGATGGAATTTCCTGTTATCACTCAAGTAGGTTGTCTTCAGTTTATGCTTTTAAACTTTAACACACAAACGGCGGAAACCGGGTCTCAAATGACCCTGACATTCGTTTATTAAATAATTTTGTCGTTCTTTAAATAACTCCTTTAGGTGTTCGCTTATTAATCGAATTAGTTATAAAGATCCTTTAGAGTAAATTTAGTTAAAAAAAAACTGTTTGACGTACCGGAAACAATCCGCTCAGGTCACTTGAGACCGGAAGATGTGCTTCCCGTGTAGGCAATGAAAACAAAAATACTATAAGTGTAACAGTTGTTTTAAATTTATTAGTCAGACACATCCACAGGTTTCTGCAAAAATGCAAATCATATCAGAAGTAATTATAATACTATATGTAAAAACGATTTTATTGATAAGCTCGAGATATCTGAATGTCGGATTTATTATCTTCCTTAGTCTGCCGGTCTATAACCGTAAATGGTTGTAAATCAACAAAAATATTATAATTAAATTATCATGTCAAAGCATTTATGAGGAATATAGACATGGTCTTTCGAATTTGAAGTAAGCACATCAAAATAAGAGTTGCGTCGGTATTGACCCATTTCCAGCTTCTCTGTTCATAAAATTATTTCTACAGTACCAAGGTTAGACTTTGCTAATTCTTCTCTGCCTTAGCCATGTAGGATGAGGTGTTCAATGTTATTGTAAACGACATCACATTTTCTAATAAAGACCTTTCAAAATTTATATTGTACATTTAAAAACTATTTATGCATATCATTTCGTGGAATATTTAAAAGGGCGAAATAGAGCTAACACCTTTTATATACTGTACGGGCACGATTTCGCCAAGCAATGAACGGTGATTTAAGACACTGTATACCATTTTTGAATGTTAAAAATGTTTTCATTTAATTGTAAATACGGCTATTTTGCAAATTGCAAAGTATGTGAATTAATGGTCTGATTTGTAATAGCCGAGGCACCGCGTTTGGTTGGGTGTTAACGCGCGGAAGCACGACTCCGGGGATCAGCAATACTAGCCTTCTGTTCTGAATCGCCCTTATCAGCATTCTTAAAATCTCACTATACATATCCGCATTAATTGTTGCTTAGTTTCCACATTTGTATATAAAATTCAAATCTCGTCGCCAGTCACTATGGGATTGAGGTACTCATCGCCACTAGTTTCGTAGAGATGTAGAAAGACCAGTAGATTACCAAAAGGCCGTTGATAGCATTGAACACTGGGCAATATACAAAACACTGGAGAATAGCAGAATTGATCAAAAATATATAGAACTATTAAAGCAGCTAAATGAGGAAGCTACAGCAACCTACGTGTTACAACAAAAGCTGTTCCACTTAGAATAGGCGTGAGACAGGGTAGTATACAAACTTTTCACATTGGCACTTGAAGACATATTCAAGGAAATAAATTGGGAAGGAAAAGGGAAAACGCAAACGGAGAACGACTGACTAATTTACGATACGCTGGCGATATCTATCAGAAAATATGGAAGTTCTAAAAAAAAAATGGTTGAGAACCTCAATCTCTAGAAGTAGGGTTAAAAATGAATTTAACCAGAACCAAAATACGCACCCTGGACCAAAAATAATTATGAGTGTGGAAGAAACCCAAATTGAAAGAGTCAAAGAATACATTTATCTGGAACAGAGACTTGAATTAGGAAGAAATAGTGAAGAAGAAAAAATTAAAAGAAGAACAAGAATGAGTTGGGTTGAATTTGGACGGTTATCATTTATTTTGAGAAATAAAATATATCAACGCCTGAAAACGAAAGTATATGAGCAGTGTGTTCTACGAGCAATGACGTACGGAGCAGTACTGGACAACAACAAAATATTCAACATTGAAACCATCAGAGTGGCTCAGAGAGGAATGGAAAGAACCATGTTGAACATCACAGGAAAAGATAAAATAAGGAAGAAAAGAATAAAATCAATCGCTAAAGTAACAGATGTTGGCATCAAAATAGCAATAGCGCTTATTGACCGCAAAACACAAGTTGACTTGTTTGGAAATCGCTTCTTTTTTACTACAAGAAGAAGGTGATGAATTTTTTACTTCAATTGTGATAACTAATAAGACCCGGATATATTACTTTCATTCAGAGTTAAAACATGCAAGCACGCAGTGGTGTCACACCACATCTCCAAAGTCAAAGACAGCAGAAACTGTGTTGTCAACTGGTAAAGTGTTGATAACTTTTTTTTCGAATTCTTAAAGGTATGATCTTTGTTAATTTCCGTACAGAACGTCTTAGAGTGAATGCAGATTACTATTTGACATTTTAGCGCGATAAAATTAAGCAGGCGATGACGAACAAGCAGATGAGGAGAGATTTTCCGGTGGCTTTCTTCAAGACTCTCTTACCGCTGCAGGACTAATTGAAAGCACAAATAAAGTTCAGTGGGGCGTTCTTCCATATCCTTCTGATTTTTAATTATTTTGGCTACGTAAAGAATGTATAACCGGTGGATAAGTATGCAATCCAAAGTCTTCTTCCAAGAAGGTGTTATTCCAGAATAGTAGCGCAAGTGCATAGTTATAGGCAAGAGGACTACCTCAAAAAGTAATATGGTTTCCATCGTTGCAGGTAATATTGTACATACCCCTTCATATAAATAAATTCTTGTTCAAATTTGTTTCGCGTAAGTTTTAAAACTTGGTATTCAAGCTATCTTTACTATATTATTCTTTTTAATTTAAACACTCTCTTTTCCCAAAATAAAGCAAACTATGCAGGTAAATGTTAGGCCGTGTTCTTTACCCACTATGTATATTACTTAAACGTATGCTCAAAAAATAAATATTTGTTAAAGTATACGTAGCTTCTATCGGCTTTCAATAACATCTGATAGAGACTTAAAAAGTTCGAACAAGAGGCCGGCCAGTTGTTGGAATCTGAAGGAAAAACAAGGATGTGAAATGGGCAAAACGGCAGTCCACCGATGACAGTGTTGTTGTTGGCGTTAGTTTTGTATATTTAGCGTCATAACTGATTAATAATAGCGTTTGGGAACCTACTAACTAATTGCTATGAGATTATCCTCTTACCTGAGGCAAGGTGTGATATTGGTGTTACCATTTATGTGTTTACTGAGCTGGCGAGATTATGGTATACGAGTATATCCTAAGTAGTGGTATATGTCTTATCCAATTGGTTGCGTATTATCTATTTGTTATTATATGTGGTTTACATTCATTGGGTCTTATTGTTGTTATACAAAATTGTTTTATCTATGTTGCTAGTTATTGGAAACAGTAGGTTAGTAAATACAATTACCTGTATGAGTAGGTATTGTGTGTGGCATGTTTAATCATTATTTTTCTAGCAATAATTCGGGAGGTAGTCAGCTGGCAGAGGTGCCCTCGTAAAGGCGCCTACGTCGCATTATTATTATTATAAATGTTACATAAATGCCAAGATAGCATCGGCTGACTTTTACTCGGGGGATTGGCCATCTAAGGTTTAACCCTCTCATCGCATGTGGAAGCTGAGGAGATGCCTCCCGCGTCTCTTGTGAATAACAGAGTGTTTGGTTGGACATAGGCCAGTTTCAGAGTTCCCTATGGAGAATTGGTGCACCAGAAGATATGCATACTTGTAGTAATTAATCTACGATTACAAGTGTCTGCTGCCACTTCGGTTAGCCGGTAGATGAGCTTCCGTATTATGTTAGAATCTCAATTTAGGCGTAGGGGGCTGGAGGATACCCTCTGAGTACAACCTCCCAGTATTTATTGACAGATCAGTAAGTTTTAGTATTTGTAACATGTCACCTGCCTGTCGCCGCCAGTGAGTTCTGATCGCAACCGCTGTTTGTTTACCCAGGAACTCCACAAATAAAATGTAGGAGGGCTGCAACCTTATTTAAATTTTAAATTCTGGCAATTTTATTCTCTCCCCATAAGGTCGATCTTAATATAAATAACAATATATTTTGTTATTAATGAACAATGTACATTCTCAGCAGGAAGATTTTTTATTTTTCTTTTCTGTTAATTACCTACAATGGAGTAAGTTCTATGACCCCTCTTTGCACGTGTGCCGGGCAGGAGGCTAACCTAACCCATCGAACAGAGAAGAGAAGTTCCGTTACATGGTTTACGATTGTCAAGGATGTTCGAATGATAACCCGGACCGACGGTTTGAGGAACCCTCCGAAGTACGACCGGTTGCATATACCACTGTGTTGGTCCACCCATCCAAGTACTGACCAGCGGGGATTGTGCTGCACTACAAATACCGTATGATCGGCGTCTGCAGTGCTCCGCTATGCAACCGATATAATTTTGATATTATTGAACAAAATAGTTAAAATATCTTAACTGTGTGTTATTACGAAAATAGAAGAGTTACTCATTACCATCAAATGTATAGATGGTCTTTTTCTCTAATTATATAATTCGAAGTAAAGATATTTCCGTAATCGTGGTACAACGTTTGCAAAAGGAAAATTTTAAGAATGGCTTGTGTAAAGTCTATTCAGTATTTTATGTAAAATTAATTAAAATGATACTATTCCTGTTAATTAGTTGTTCGTCAAATTATTTTAATATTAATGAGTTTTTAATAGTACATGTGTACACAAACGAATTTAAATTGCTGATTATGATTTTGTTAGCGCAAAACGTTGAAAAATTCTTAAACAATCATATTTTTTCAAATATAATTCGGTAAAGGGAAGGTCTTCTATATATTTCTAAAATACATTTTAGGGGGATAATTAACTGTCTTATAATCAACATTCTGTTCTTTGTTGGAGTTTTTAATATGTAAACTTAAAAAAGAATAGTGTACCAAACATATAAATATAAAACTTGTGCGTACTTACAAATATTAACGCCACAATGAATAAGAACTATTTGCATGCACTGCCACAGTTTATTGTGAACTTTTCGTGTGCTGTAACAAATGAAACCTGAACATCATAATTCCTAATTGGTATAATTTATACGCAGAACTCACTATCAGTGGATTTCCTTGAGACAAGATTCTCTACATTTCTTTAACTTTTAAGAGAGCGTAATTAAAGAATAAAAATGTGTAATTTTTAACAGATCATTTACGGGTGTGCCACTTGTTTTAAGATAGCCGTTAAATTAAAAGCACCTACATTTGTGTTACTTCTACAGCCTAATTATAAATTAACGCCGATTGAACTAAGTTTGTTTATATAATCGCTTTGGTCAGAGCATTGCGCAAAAGTTGATTATCAACTTGGAGAAAAGCCCATATTGTATAACAGTTTATCTACTCTATCTGGGACTCTTTTAATACCAATATTTATTACCGTCTTTTACATTTGCTACACATTAAATAGAAAAACTTAAGGTTACAGCAGCTTGCGTACCTCTTACAAAACCTGATAACTTGTTGACCTCAAGAAAAATGATAGTGAAATGAAAACTATCCAAACAATTATGTTTTCTAGGAACCAGGTTTAAGCATACATGAAAACAAATTTTGACCATCCTTATATATTCCTTCCACTTAGATTAGAAATTCACGATACTATCTCATCCACATCACCTCCTCTTCAGCTTATTGCGTATACTCCAATCTGGGGGTGAAAGAGTGTTGGCTACACGATTAGATACAATTTGTAGGAGAGGTTTACTGGAAGGGTCCCACTCTCCTCGCCAATAAGATTACAAGAAACCAACTCCTTAAGAGGTCAAATTTATTAGCTTTGTTAACAGCCCCTTCGTCCTATCTGCCTCTTCTATTCCATGTGCTCTTCCTCTACCATGTAGTAGAAACATGGTCCCCCTTGTCTAACAGTCTAACGTCGAATCCTAATGACAGAAATTCCAGAGAAGGTGTTTGACATTCAAGCCCTTTTGCTTTCCGCCGGATTGAGAAGTTAGGTATGGTAGTTGCACCACCAGATTTTTATTGGCCGTGGTAATGCTGGGTAATCGAACCTATAGCAATATTTGACGTTTTTTCCCACAAAACTAGAGCTCTGCTATGTGCGCGACCACAAGTGGTCGTAAATCTAATGCAGATTTCGGTATTGACTACCAACCGTAGAGTTGACCACGAACCTTACTAATTGGGTACAAATCACAACTAACAAGTACACAGCTGAAATAACGCTGTTCAGATCCACAAATCAATATTTACATAGATGCTACCACCACTCAAGTCGTAGAAAACTTAATGGAAACCTTGGTAATGATTACCACGCAGGGTGATTGATGTAATTGGTTTAGTCATGGGGATTGGCCGACAGCTGATCATCTACTTGCAATGAAGCCCAAATTTTATAACGGTTTAGCTAATACTATTACAAACTCTTTTAATGCCAATACTGCTTACTACATTATACTTTTAGGTATCTATTATACATTAGATAGAAAAATGAATTGTGCTGTGATACAGCTCGCGTGCTTTTTATGCTAATCCAAACGACAAAAATTTCAGAGAAATTTTTAACATGAAGACCTTTTTGTTGCCAACCGTTTTGGGAAATTGTCTGTGGTGGGTTACATAAATAAATTTTTCTTGGCTGTCGTGGCAATGCTGGGAATCTAACCTAAGCGCCATTTGACGTTTTCCAAGTTTCCTATTGTGAGCTACCACAAGTGGTCCGAAATCTAATGGAAACTTGGGTATTGACTACCAACCTTAGAGGGTGATCACGAATCTTGCTAAGTGGGTATAAATCATAATTAACAAGTATATAGATGAAATATATGTAAATATATTTTTTCAGTGGTTCGCGTGTGCTACAAAAAGTTGTCCTTGTTGCTTTTTAGCGCAGAAAAATTTTTCATCTAGCATTCCGATTGTCATGTCTATCGAAAGTAGAAACGCTTCTTGGCTCCCACTTTGTAGATGCTTTTGATGCAGGAATATGATCTAACAACATCTTTATGGGAAGATGGAATTGGAACGTAACACTTCTGGGGGTTTAAAGTCTTCGCTCGGGATGCAGCATCTGCCCTTTAGTTGAGGACAGACGGCAATAACAGCTAAAGCACAACTATGGTTTGATAAACACGTAATAAATTATACTGGCCAGAAGCATTCTGATTAATTTAATTATGTCATTCGTTTAATTAGTATTCTTTATCGATTTTAACAGCAACTAACATAACTTTTGAAAGAAGTTATTCCAGTTTTGGAAATAATGCGCAACACTGTATTACAAATTTGCGGAACAGTTATTTCTGTTTTCGGCACAGAAAACATAAAAACAACCATGGTTCAAGCAGTAGCAGCTGCGGAACCCTCACAAACATTATCTTAACGGACACTAAATTTGGTGTTGCGAGTAGATATGCCGTTTACTAAGTTCAAAGTTAATTTTATCTAATTGGTTAATCATTTTATTTATTAATATTAGTAATTTAAGTCCGTTCTCAAAACTGAAATATTATTTTGAATAATTTATGAAAAAATATGCAGGAAACTACGCCACGTTAAAACAATCCATGAAGGCAAGTCTCTTAACCTGAGCGAAACTTGTCTTGTGTCGGGGGGCATGTGCTAGGCTTCATTATTTTAATTTCTGCTAATACTGGTTGATTCCATGATAAAGTAGAAAATTCAAGCTGCTTTAGAGCAAACTTGGGACCGAGTAATCAAAAATTAATTTACTTCGTATTTGAATCAGTCAAACTTTCTTTATTATACTTTACTGTTTACTATACCTTTCAGGAATTAGGTTAACCTTCAAAGGCCTAACATAATTTTCTTACGTGCAGTGCAGATACACCTCAACCGTAAATTCCTGAAAACAGCAATAAACATATAAAAAACGGCAATATCTTTGCTTATATTGTTTATTAAAGAAGTGTTTAGCTGAAAGGGTGGAAAATATCTATTATTTATTTATTTATATAAAAATACATTTCGACATTTACGTTTTTTGTTCAGAACTCGATAAGCAAAGGATATTTTTTGGTAGTGCTGTACACAAACAAATTGGTTACAGTTACTACAAAATTGTCTAGTTTTCCTGTCTTTTTTACGGTCGCATAGGTGGCAGCGACCTTGAGATGCTGCAGGTGGTTGTTGTCTCTTCGAAGAAGCTGTTAGTTCTGGCTCCGTTATTTCCATGCATTGTTTTATATATGCAGGTAGCGTGGAAGTGTCGTAGCGTCGGACTACGTAAGCTTCCACTAGTGTTTGACCTAAATCTAGTAAAAATCTTCTTCGACCATCACCTGACTATGTTTCAGAGGCGGCACCTTTGATCGTCCACAATTTGTAGGAATTTACTGCAGCCATATCAAGTATCTATTGCTGTTAGATAACGCGTGCAGTGAGAGAAAATTGTAATATCAATAAATAAGCAAACCCCACTAATAAAATAATGGTTGTCACAATAATTGTGGGATTCAATAATCTGCTGTCATACACACACTAAAATAATACACAAATTGCATGCCCCACTCAACACTATTTTTAAACGAGACTCTTTAATAAAATGAAACATGAACTTCATTTGAAATTAAAGTTAAAATAATTTTATTCTTAGGGTTAGAAAATACTTGAGGTTGAAATAATTGGGCACTACTAAATTGAATTCCAATATTTTTATTATAACTAAAGGAAGCAGGCAATGCAATTTTGAAACATACGAATTCCTACAGAAATAAATTATTTAAACTGAAATTTTGATTTAAAAGAAATAAATAAACTTTCAAATGCAAAACGAACCTTTCAAAAACTTTGGCATCAACAAACAATATACCAGAATAAAATTGAAATGACAGTTAAATAGAATTATAATTATCAAACTTGTTATCTAGATTTTCTCAATACTCATTTCTTCTGGATGATTCTTCTGCGCGCACTGCTCTGCCTTAATCCGGTGTCCGTTCTTTTCTCGGCGTCCGCGGTACTGAAGGTGACTTCCTGTGTTTATGAATTCTGCGATTATTCCACGAAGAAGGGCCTCTCAATTTTAACTGGGTTTTCACAGTACCTCTATTTAATTGCAGCTAAGGCAATTGCTTTTATAGATGCCGTTTCGATGTATTGTATTTTTATATAACAAAGCGTTCCAAATTGCTTTCAGGTTAAGTTGTAGTAACTGCCAGTTCTGCTTCGAAGTTTAACAATGAAAATAATAATTCGTAGCTCAAATCACTGGCAATAAACTTATTTTGCGTAGCACTGGATGATTGTAATCAGCTCGATAAGTAATTAAATACAAAGCACAATTTAAACTCACTTTATTTATAAATTTTGACATACATATGTCAACACAACAAATTTCAAATTTCGCAATAGGTTAAATTTTTTTTAAAGTTTGGTTAGACAACCTTGTACAGTTCCTCGTCGTAAATTTTATAAAGTGACGCTATCGTCCAAAATTCGCCTTTTATACCTGCTCTGAAAAATGCAAGCGTTGCCATAGCAACTCAAAAAACTTGCAGATTTTTCAAACAATATCGAATATACCTAGAAAACACCCGATAGTTTTGGCCAATGAGAGAGCAGCTATAAAATGACCAAATTTTCATACAAAACCTTATAAACTAAATAACTTAACTATGGAAAAAGATATGAGAAACCTAATAAAATATTCGGAATCCTGTCAAAAAGACACATCTTTTGAGATCAAACATGACCTATCTAACACAAATACAAAACTAATCGATACTAACAAAATTCATAAATCATCAATAAACAATCAAATCTAATATGAAGCTTTACAAAACACACTCAAATTAACCTAACAGTACAATACTATCATTTATAAAACATTTTAACCGGTATTAAAGACTTAAGTATAGGAAAATTTTGAAATTTAATAAAGTTTATGACCTTTTGACATATAAATATAAACTATTCAATTATTAAAGCATTGTTCCTAACAAATTTTACATGAAAAGATGCCCCGTCTAAATACAGAATGGCATTTGAACTCAAAATTCCCTAAGAAATAGAAATAACTTAGCGATTTACACTCATATAAACGAAATTGTCAAAATATATTTAAATAACACATAAATAAACAAATACAACATTGTTGTTATGGGAAATACGACGCAAATCATCCTTATCACTTGTACTACAAGTTTATATACTATTATAGCACAATCTAAACATTCTTTCGATGTAATTTCATAATTTCTATAATCGTCGATGAAAATTATATAGTTTTGTAGATAACCAAATTACTACACCTTTAATGTTTAATTAAACACAACATAAAGTTGCTTCATAAGCTATGTCAATGGTATCCATTGCAAATTACAGCCAATTAACTACATTAATAAGCTTAAATCTACAAAATTTATCTGAACTGTCAAATTAGAAACATTTACATTAATATAATTGTAATTACAGCTCAAGACTTAGTAACCATTGATGAAAGACATTAGAACAAAATTCTGCCCGCGGGTCCATTGCCAAATTTCCTTCAGATGAACTCAAAACTAGCAATTCCCATATTACGACAACCCGAAAAATGATCGGAGAAGTCAACGCATTAACTCCTTTGAAAATAGTGCCTGTGAACCACTCATTTTCACATAGGAAAGCTTCCTATAGCTTTAATACTTTATATTTAAATATGATTAAGTACATTTTATTGTATGTAATTCAGAAATATATATGTCCAAATAATACCATTGGCCAACGATTACATTTTCTGCGAGTGGTGTATTGTTTAGCCATTTTGTCAACAGTATCAACTGCACCTTTAGTTGAGTTGTAGTGAAATATAATATGAGGTTTATAACGGTGTTTCTCATTGGATACCTTGTCATCATGGTGTTCTGTCTGTTTAAAATATTGGTGGGGACTGACTCGTGATTGTGACAAAGGGAAGATTCGACGATCACATTACCTGTACCTTCTGTTTTAAGATACGCCTTACAACGTGTTTTTCGCGAAGAACAATTCCATCTTTTTTTTTATCATCTGCGAGAAGTTTTTGGAAACTAAACACAAAACCATCAATTAATAATCGTTTTTTCACTTAGAATGCAGGTGGAGTTCATTTTGAAATTCGATACTTTACTACACAGCAAATAAATGCAAACTAATAACTTGAACTAAAACATTTTCGGATTTATGCCTTACCCGGGATACAACTCTATCACCTAAAACTTTACCTCTTCGGGAGCTTTATATCTTACGAAAAGCAGCAATCTTTTCATATGTCCACGTCGCACAAACATATCTACCACACCCGTAGCTTAACGTAGATTCCCTACTACGAGAAGTATAACCATTTCTATTTTAAAGGAGATTTTCTAGGTAAAATACCTTGCTGGTTTGTCAATACTTTGCGAGGGAGATCGGCCGGACCTGTTACATTATTTTTAATTAGGTATTGTTGATATCACTTTACATGTAGTCATCTAATATATAAGTTCCAATTCCAAATAGTATGTGACTATTAATTATTTGCGTAACATTAAATACTGTGGAATATTCTGCACTGAAAATTGAAAGAAGGGGCAGAAAGAATATTATCCTATGGGGTTAACTTTTCGAGATATCAGTATTCTAAGATTTTTAAAATAGGCTACTTTGGAAATGTATAGAACAAAACTAGAACCTTAACCAAACAACAATGTAATATTTATTTTACCTCTGGAAACCATACGGATGTAATACAACGGAGTAGTAAATAACTCCATACTATAATATTTTTCTTTTAATTTAATTTAAAATAATGTCCCTAAATCTACTAAAATATCACATGAAGGTTTCGCTTGGACTAACATCTTTTACCATATTCTTATTGTCAAGGCGAAGTGGAACTTCTTCGGGTGTTGTTGAAATGCATAACTTTTGGTGGTGTATGTCCTTTATCCAAGCATTTACGGTAGATTTGAATGGAACACATATTAATACGAGTCCTAGAACTGTTAGAATACTTCCTATTCCAGTAAGTATGCCAGGAAGCATTAAATACATTTTCAGCAAAAGGTAATTATGATCAGGCAGAGAGGATTTCTGCTCCATCCATACAATTGGCATAAAGATTTCTCGGACATCTTCGAAGACACTAAAAAAATAAAGTAGTTATAAATATATTCGTTGGTCTATGTATAAATACAATTTTGGTGTTAGTGCGTTAAACTGTCTTATTACATAGACAGCTATGTAACGTGGGTTGGCAGGAGTTAGTATGGCTTACTGCATCTCTGTATTAAGCAGCCAGTCCAATGAGTTCATGATTAGTCTCGTCTTCTTTTTGCTTAGAATTTCTTAATGGGAGTTGCAGAGTCGTGCCACGTAGGCCGGTAATCCTATCGTCGAGTTACACCACTTTATCAGCGGCTTGCATTTTGTAATTTTTGTAAAGAATCTTATTATTTGAAGTCATAATATCGGGTTGTATACAATGGAGAAGGAGAGCTCCCTAAAGTATTGAAAAACGTGGTAGTGGTCCTGATTTTCGAAAAAGTAGACCCAGAAGATCTGGAAAATTACCAGCCAATCAGTCTTCTTTCGCAGATACACAAAGAATTTATGAGAATAATAACAAATAGATTACATCAGAAATTCGAGCTGTATCTACCCAAAGAGCAAACTTTAGGAAAAATTAAAGCATAGTGGAACACCTACAATCAATGAGAGTCTTCATATAAAAGGTCACAGAATGCGATGTACCACCATGGACGGCCTTTATATACATCAGGAAGGTCTTTGAGACGGTGAAACAATGGGCAATTGTTAGTGCAATAAGGAATGCTTGTATGACACACTGAAATTATACAGAAAATTTACAGTGAAGCTACCCTAAAAGCCAAACTACAAGAAATAGCAAATAGAGTAGAGATAAGTCGAGGAGTATGTACAGTATGATACGGTGATGCAATATCACCAAAGTTATTCAATCTAACATTAGACGGCGTATTGAAGGAACTAAAATGGGAAAACAAGGGTTTGAATATACAAGATTAAACAATTTCAGGTTTGCTGATGATATCGCCATTTTTGCACAAACAGAAGAAGAGATTCAAATCGAATCAAAGAAAGTAGAATTGAAAATAAACTATTCGCAAACGAAATATATGACGAATCAGAACACCATCCACAATATTACACCAACTGGAGATCATACTATAGAAATAGTGGAAACCTAGGAGGTATTCTTACAATAGGCGAAGAAAATCAAGATTTAGAAATAAAGCGTAGGATAAAATTAGAATGTGCTGCTTACGAGAAACTTAAGCATGTTATGAATATGAAAATCTCTATAAATTAAAACCAAAAATTTACAATCAATGTATCATCCCAGTCACAACTTATGAAACAGACGTAGGTATTAAATAAATAAAGAACCACTAATAATATGAAAGTAAATGAAAGTGGGATGGAAAGAAGACTGTTAGAAACTTCACTGAAGAGAAGATAAGACAAACACATGGGTCCGCGGTGGAATAAAAGTGGAGTATATAATATAGAAGATAGCTCATTTACTGGTACTGGGTAGGACACTTAGCAAGAACTACAGGGAGGTGGAGCAAAAAGATGACAAGATGAAGGCCCTTGGGAGAAAGGAAACACATCGGATGACCAATGAAACGATGGGGCGATGACCAGAAGATGGCGGCATGGCTAAACAGGTACGACGGAGCTCAGGACAGGATTGTGTGGACGAATATGAGAGAAGCCTATATTCAAAGAATAGACAACGGCTAGAAGAAGAAGAAAAAGATACAATGGAAACAGTTTATCCTGAGTGAAAAGGGGAAACTTTTCTTTTCAATGGCTTTAAATTTTCTAAAGCCCATGTGTCTCAACGTGGAAAAATAGGCTGAAAATTCACCAATAGAAACAGTATATTTTAGTATCCGAAGGAAGGGCATTCATTCACAGTGATTTAAGCCACAATCACCATACAGATGCAGATATTTCCAGGCAACTTATTAGAAATTCCCTTAAACGTAACGTTTTGGTGGATATCTGTGAGAAACCAGCAAACTAGTATATGAAAGGAATAGAAGATCATTCTACACATAGCGCCCACGTATCCGCAGATGAAATTCGGTATATTCCCAAGAACATCTACGACGCTCAGTTTACCTCGGCTACCCAGAAGTTGCATAGAGGTCCCTAGAATTTTTAATTATTATTTTAATTAAATCCGGTTACCAACATTGACCAACCGTTTCTATTAAGACCAGTTGGAAGTAAAGAAATTGCGATATTCTCTTGCTACACAAACTTAATTTTTTCCATTCGGCCGATATTATGCACATGGATGGCACCTTCTAGTATTGCACTAAATATTTTAGATGAATGTTTTACATGCCTCTTGTTTATCAAACAAAATTACTGGTACATACTATAATTTCTTTAAAATGCTTAAGGTAAGTGCCTTTTTTAATTACTATTTAAACCGAGGGAAATTTTGAACAGGCGATTTATGCCAGTTGCAGGAATAGGTGGCCGGATGCTACAATAATTGGTTGCAGATTTGATTTAGCACAGAATTGGTTTAGAAATATTAAATCATTCTGGTAATTATTTTGCTTAATAAGAAAACGGGTATCAATTAACAGCAATTTCTATAAAACATAAACAAATATCGGCCTCGCTTCAGGTAAGTAGCTTGAGCTTGCCTTGCAAGTTCCGATAAGGTCACTTTGGTATTACTAAGTTTCTCGTGGCGCAACTCGTCGACGGCCTTCCTCGAGATTGTAGCTGCGTGCATATCTTCAAAATATTTTAATGTTGTATCTACAATAAGCGTTGCTAGAGAGTTTCGTAGCAGTTTTCTCTTTCAGCAAATATCGATGCGTTAGTTATTGCCCAAGTTTCCGCTGTTTAGTTGAAAACGGAAATAGCAGGCGATGTTGGAAATTAATCTTTGTGTTGCATGTAATGTACTTTTCTATATTTTTGAGGATTAAGGCAGTGTTATTATGTTGGGACGTTCATCTTGCAATAGAATTTATATATTCATGACTTTCATTTAAATTCCTGGATAGCGCATCTTAGTATACTTTCTGATATTCCGAAAATTACTTCTAGTTTTTACAATGTTTTTGCATTCTTGGAGGCCTTTACAGGAGCTGTGCTCTTGGATTTTGGCACTGCAGTCTGTTTTAGAAATCGGAACCGGCGGGCTTCTGTTTATGCTTGAACGCAGTTGAGTTCATTACCTCAAACCGCCCAGAAAGATTATTATGATGAAAATAGGATGAGGTTAAAAATTATGTTTGTAATTAAGTGTTTCTACTGTTTCCCCCAATAAAGTTCGACGATCAAGTCGGATTAAACATAAGCAAATGTTGACTATTGGACGTGTGATCCCCGTACTAATATTTAATCTGGATTTGAAGCTAAAGCCCATAAGCATTATGGACGTTGCGTCCCTGAAGATAAGCAATGGTTACGTAAATGGGCATAAGGTATCATTGTTTCTGGTCTACTACCAGATCAACAAATGAAATAATATTCATTGTTTAAATATAAAAATAAACAAGTGTACAGGTAGTGGTTTTACTTTACCACCCAAAGAAATTATGATAGATTTTGTAAAACCTATACACAATAGTGCAAAATTAATATGGCCAATAATTGGATGTCGATTTCACAAGTCAAAATTGGTTGGGAAAATGATTGGGTTCGGGTTTCCACAGCTTCATCATATTATTTTAGTAATTTAGGGCCGGTATTTCAATGCTCCGATAAAGTTCCAGACAAGGTAACTTACTGACTTACCCCTTAGCTTCGCTAGTCTTTGAAGGACCATAGCCTCCCTCTCGGTTTATGGAGCCCGGTTTTTTACAGGAGACGGTGGCTGCCCGCCCCCCAACCCTGCCGATACAGTCAACAAGGCTGTCTCATCGTCTCATCACTGTTTGTCGCAGGCTGCTGTTATTGTCGTTATGTATGTTGTTGCAGCTTTTCCTTCGCATCTCTTACAATCCTTGCCCACTCCTTTCTGTTTTTTACATTGTTCTTCCATGTCACTTTCTAAGCTGTCATTCCATCTACTTCTTGGTCTTCCTTGTGTCCTCTTTCCATCAATAACATTACTTTGAGCTCGTGGTTTATTCTCACCCTCCACGCATCATTCTCTTGTACCGGCCCGTATATTTTCCGCAGGATCTTCCGCTCCCATGTCTCCAGCATATGTTCTTCTTTTCTTCTGAGGCTCCTTATCTCTGCTGCGTATAACACCACAGGCTTTATTACCGTTTTGTACACTTTTATTTTACAGTTTGTTGAGAGCGTTTTTGATTTTAGCACATCTTGTAGCGCGTAGAAACACCTATTCCCTTGCATTACGCGAGCATTCGCATCTTCTCGTATTTCATTTTCTTCCGTAATTAATGACCCTAAATATCTGAAGCACTCGACTTTCTTGTAACGTTGTCAGACAAGGCAACAGTCATATTTATTCTCTTTGTTACGATATTTTCTGCATTTTGATCGTCCGATAGTCTACGTGAGAGGTTAGTTTACTTATTGCGTATGATTAAATTTATCGGTTCGTAGAAGCAGCCGACAGAACTATTTCGACAGGATAAGGCACTACGAGTGTGTACGAAGGTATATTTCTGGTGTAGTAACTAATATATAGATAAATTTTACAAATTGAAACAACAACAAAACGGAAATTTTTAATCATATAAATCCAAACCGCAGAGCTATCGTCGTAATTATTTTGATTTTTCGGATGGTTTTAATTTTTCCGAGATTTAAATTAGAGAAAACCACTGTTAAAAAATTACTGGAAGAAATTCATATAAGTTACACCAAATAATACAGTACTATATAGTTATGTAAAGAAAATTGCTCATATTTCATAAACCATTGTGTAACCATGCAGCAATTGCATTTATGTAGCTTTGCCATTTTATGCAAGCGGTTTATTATATAATATTACTGCAGGTGGAATTTAGTGGCGTTAGTAAAGCTACCATAGAAAAAATGTTTGTAAGGGTTACACACAATTGGAAAATTTAAATCCCATATTTTACTATCAACGGCAAGTGACGTCCTTGACCCCCCCCCCGACGTTTACTAAATACAATCTAGGTACCTTTGTTTAACTTACTGCTTCTAAGATAATGCTTCTTTTCCGCTTACCATTGTACGGAACTTGTGACAAATTGTTTAAATCAAGTGGTAGTTAGCAGCAAGAATTTGGCCGATACTTAACCAATAGGATACGTTGTATTGAAAAACGCAACATCACTGTCAGGTAGATTTGTCCTAGGGGTGATTGTATACCCTCTAACAACTATCGGAACATTGATAAGCCGACCCTTAATGGTACATATTTAATTTACATTGATTTAATTACTAAATGTAGTTACAATTCATAGATACTCCATTTACGAAATAGATTTGTGTTTAAATGATTAATTATAACATAACTTCCCGGATTAAAACGTTCAAGCTCCGCAACCTAAGCTTAAGTGCAGGGGAGCAAACGCACAGGTAACTTAAAAGGTAATCGCATCCAGAGACAACGCGTTAGTAGCTTAGTTGCGAATGCATTGGGGTTTCTCTATATTTTGATACAGATAAAGATTAATCCCGTTAGCTCTTTAAAATTCCTGTGTAGTTTTTCAATTCCCCGAAAACCTCGGCGTCTCAGTTTATCGTTTATGCGTGTTCCAAAACATTTAGCTCGTCGTTGTTTCGGAATAATCCTTATGGTGCAATCTGTTGAAACATCCAGTCAGTTGATATTTGTTTTCGGCTGCCAGTGTCCCTTTTTCATTCCCTCAATCTTGAGGCATTACTCAAATAAAAAATCAACATTTTTGGGGGTTTTCAACTCTGTCGCCGAATTAAGGCAAAAACTATCCATATATGCAGTTACTAGTAGACGTTGTAAGCAATCATTATTTGTTTACAAAGTGCTTGGATTTGTGGATAATGGAAGTAGCCATATCTCATGATATATAGCAACCAACTGATCGACTACGCACTACGCAGTGTTTTCCGATCTTACCGTAAACATCGTAGTGAGTGGCGGCTCGAGCAACAAGTCCGGGCTTCTCAAAGCCTATTCTTTATATATAATAAGTACATAGCTTTTAGGTAAATCGACTCTGGTCTTTGTTTGGAAATTTAATGTACAGGATAGCATCCCAAATTTCGCTGGATTTCTCTCTTTTTAGACGCCAATAATACCTCGACCACATACTAAACAATTCCTTCGAAAGGCTTCCATTATACAGCTATACATGCTTGCGAAGGACTATAAAGCCGTTGGAAGGATTTGTGGAGAACATGGTGGGAAATACTTTTTAGCTATGCTGTTTTAATTTGGATAACGCTTTTAGTACTACTAAATCTCTACTAGGGCATATTTTAATAGAGGAAGAACTCAAGAGTATGCAGATCGTCCCCGGATGTCATGCTCTGGTTTGCTAGTTACTGCTTGAGCTACAAGGAACCATGTGCAGGAACATTGTCATGAAGAAGAGAAAAATTATTTGTTCTCTATTATTCTGGGCGATTTTAGTATCTTAGAGTCGATGGATGATACTGACGTTCATGTCTTTATTCGCAGTTCGATGGCTTGCATTAAATTCGTAATGGATAATACCATCTGAATCAAAGAAAACTTCTAGAATTGCGTTTCCTTTATTTTCGCCTGAACGACATTTTTGTTTTCTAGGATATAATGATGATTTCTATTTATAGAAATAACACTTTTCCTGGGGATCGTACAAAATAAACGATGTGTGGCTCTTGATGATGATTAGAAAAGTATAGTCTTGATCTGCCGTAATGATTAGGTCTCACCACTGGTGCTTATTCCTGCTCGCGAAACAGTTTTTTTTTTTTGGAACCAACTATTGACACATACGGTGAATGTTTAAATCTTTGTGAATAATATTGCTGAAAATTTTACTTTTTTAAGAAACGAATTAGCTGCTATATATTAGAGCAAATAATAGATTGTCTGGTAATGGTATTCTACGAAAATAAAGTAGTTTTAGTGTCCGTTATTATTTCAGTAACCATTTATTTGTCTATTTGTAGGTTTCGCAGATATATTTAGAAATTTTAGGTTAAATGAATTGGAATCACTTTTATCGCATTTTTTAGCACTACATTGACTATCTTGTAAATCCAAACTTAATCGCGCGTTTTCAGTTACAACATCGACTTTCTTGGTTGAAAACAGTTTAGACATTGATAGAAACCTGATGGAAAGGGTTATAAGCAAATATGCAAATATAGTTTTAATTTAATTGCAAATTGTATTCCTTACCTTACATCTTCAACAGGATGCACTAAAAAGTTTATTTGAACTCTTAGAGCTATCTGAAGAGGGATACCGGTGTTCTGAAAGTATATTCATGTGTTATTAGAAAATGCGTTGGTAGGTAGTTTATACAGTGTCTGGTAAAAGCATGGAACCAAGCTACATTTTACTGACACATATAGGAACTTAAAAATAGTTGTAGCTGCCTATTTTATGCTATTGCATCGAGTATCGATGCTCGATGATCGAGTATTATATTTAGCAAACCCAAACTCTATGTGTTTAGGTAGCAAGTTTAATAAATATATATATTTGGATTAATGAGGCTAACATATGCGTACTTTACGTTCAAGCAAGTTAAAGCAACTACTAAGTACCTGGACTCGTTGAAATACGAGGTCTGATCAAAATGTATCCAGAATGGTTTCATAAGTTTGCAATGACTGAACACTGAGGGATGTGGTTTTGCACAAAGTGACACTGGCATCTATTACACATGTGCTGTGAATCACATTGGCCTTGCTCAGTCAGTTGCTTCACAGTAATGTTTTTTGGTGATATGTGTAGCTGTTTGGCGCATTTATCATGTCTGAAAAAAGTAGTGATGAATGAATTTGTATCAGATTATGTCAAAAACTTGGAGACACTGCAAAAATATGTATTTAACCCAGATATGCCTAACGGCCTACATGTAGGCCTCCTCATATTTTATAGGCTCCATGATGAAATTGAAATAGTATTGTGCTGCCATCTATAGGATACAGTCTCAAACCTACAATCTGTCAAATTATTGAGAAAACTTTGTGTTTGAAGTGTTTAGTTGATGAGAAAACAATTTGTGAAAATAGATAAAATGGATGACTGGGGTATCAAATGGGAAAGGTATGTTTTTCTCACATTTCTTCTTTCATTTGTGTTAAATAAATCATGTATAATTGACAATAATAGCTCAATATATTCAATATAAAATGTACCAGCATGTTACCAAAAAAAGCCCGTCCTATATGTAGGACGTTAGGAATATACAGGGAATTTTTCTTTTTAGTATACATAGCCTACGTATACTTTTAAAAGAAACGCGTCAAATTCGCCTATTGTGTAGGCAACCAACTATACAGACAACTCAAGCATGCTGTGACCACAGCAATAAAATTAATTCAATGCTAAAAAATAAAATTAATCTTTATTTAGTGTCAAACAATTGTTAGAAAATTTAAATCAGAGGGATGCGTAATAAATTCCCATAAAATAAAAACTGAAAGTAATCACGTTTTAACCGAAGAAATGAAATGAAATATTTTATGCTACGTTGAATAATAATAATTAAAAAAAGTTTGCCATCGCCGGGAATTGAACTCGGATCAACTG